>JAWPHD010003060.1:0-230211 GCA_037043455.1 Cyrtodaria siliqua | reverse complement strand
CTATTAACAATAAACACAATTACTTAATGGTAACACACCAATTAAGGACCTTATCACATGGTGGTCCGACAACAATAAACACTGTGCGCCCTCTTACTATTCTAAGGTCCTCTATTAACAATAAACACAATTACTTAATGGTAACACACCAATTAAGGACCTTATCACATGGTGGTCCGACAACAATAAACACTGTGCGCCCATTGCAACACTTATTTCTTGTTGGGTCCTCTGACAGTAAACACAGTGTCAACTTCACTGTAACACACCAACCGAGGACCTCTTACTATTCTAAGGTCCTCTATTAACAATAAACACAATTACTTAATGGTAACACACCAATTAAGGACCTTATCACATGGTGGTCCGACAACAATAAACACTGTGCGCCCATTTGCAACAACTTATTTCTTGTTGGGTCCTCTGACAGTAAACACAGTGTCAACTTCACTGTAACACACCAACCGAGGAACCTCTTACTATTCTAAGGTCCTCTATGAACAATAAACACAATTACTTAATGGTAACACACCAATTAAGGACCTTATCACATGGTGGTCCGACAACAATAAACACTGTGCGCCCATTGCAACACTTATTTCTTGTTGGGTCCTCTGACAGTAAACACAGTGTCAACTTCACTGTAACACACCAACCGAGGACCTCTTACTATTCTAAGGTCCTCTATTAACAATAAACACAATTACTTAATGGTAACACACCAATTAAGGACCTTATCACATTGGTGGTCCGACAACAATAAACACTGTGCGCCCATTGCAACACTTATTTCTTGTTGGGTCCTCTGACAGTAAACACAGTGTCAACTTCACTGTAACACACCAACCGAGGACCTCTTACTATTCTAAGGTCCTCTATTAACAATAAACACAATTACTTAATGGTAACACACCAATTAAGGACCTTATCACATGGTGGTCCGACAACAATAAACACTGTCTGCCCATTGCAACACTTATTTCTTGTTGGGTCCTCTGACAGTAAACACAGTGTCAACTTCACTGTAACACACCAACCGAGGACCTCTTACTATTCTAAGGTCCTCTATTAACAATAAACACAATTACTTAATGGTAACACACCAATTAAGGACCTTATCACATGGTGGTCCGACAACAATAAACACTGTGCACCCTCTTACTATTCTAAGGTCCTCTATTAACAATAAACACAATTACTTAATGGTAACACACCAATTAAGGACCTTATCACATGGTGGTCCGACAACAATAAACACTGTGCGCCCATTGCAACACTTATTTCTTGTTGGGTCCTCTGACAGTAAACACAGTGTCAACTTCACTGTAACACACCAACCGAGGACCTCTTACTATTCTAAGGTCCTCTATTAACAATAAACACAATTACTTAATGGTAACACACCAATTAAGGACCTTATCACATGGTGGTCCGACAACAATAAACACTGTGCGCCCATTGCAACACTTATTTCTTGTTGGGTCCTCTGACAGTAAACACAGTGTCAACTTCACTGTAACACACCAACCGAGGACCTCTTACTATTCTAAGGTCCTCTATTAACAATAAACACAATTACTTAATGGTAACACACCAATTAAGGACCTTATCACATGGTGGTCCGACAACAATAAACACTGTGCGCCCATTGCAACACTTATTTCTTGTTGGGTCCTCTGACAGTAAACACAGTGTCAACTTCACTGTAACACACCAACCGAGGACCTCTTACTATTCTAAGGTCCTCTATTAACAATAAACACAATTACTTAATGGTAACACACCAATTAAGGACCTTATCACATGGTGGTCCGACAACAATAAACACTGTGCGCCCATTGCAACACTTATTTCTTGTTGGGTCCTCTGACAGTAAACACAGTGTCAACTTCACTGTAACACACCAACCGAGGACCTCTTACTATTCTAAGGTCCTCTATTAACAATAAACACAATTACTTAATGGTAACACACCAATTAAGGACCTTATCACATGGTGGTCCGACAACAATAAACACTGTGTGCCCATTGCAACACTTATTTCTTGTTGGGTCCTCTGACAGTAAACACAGTGTCAACTTCACTGTAACACACCAACCGAGGACCTCTTACTATTCTAAGGTCCTCTATTAACAATAAACACAATTACTTAATGGTAACACACCAATTAAGGACCTTATCACATGGTGGTCCGACAACAATAAACACTGTGCGCCCATTGCAACACTTATTTCTTGTTGGGTCCTCTGACAGTAAACACAGTGTCAACTTCACTGTAACACACCAACCGAGGACCTCTTACTATTCTAAGGTCCTCTATTAACAATAAACACAATTACTTAATGGTAACACACCAATTAAGGACCCTTATCACATGGTGGTCCGACAACAATAAACACTGTGCGCCCATTGCAACACTTATTTCTTGTTGGGTCCTCTGACAGTTAACACAGTGTCAACTTCACTGTAACACACCAACCGAGGACCTCTTACTATTCTAAGGTCCTCTATTAACAATAAACACAATTACTTAATGGTAACACACCAATTAAGGACCTTATCACATGGTGGTCCGACAACAATAAACACTGTGCGCCCATTGCAACATTTATTTCTTGTTGGGTCCTCTGACAGTAAACACAGTGTCAACTTCACTGTAACACACCAACCGAGGACCTCTTACTATTCTAAGGTCCTCTATTAACAATAAACACAATTACTTAATGGTAACACACCAATTAAGGACCTTATCACATGGTGGTCCGACAACAATAAACACTGTGCGCCCATTGCAACACTTATTTCTTGTTGGGTCCTCTGACAGTAAACACAGTGTCAACTTCACTGTAACACACCAACCGAGGACCTCTTACTATTCTAAGGTCCTCTATTAACAATAAACACAATTACTTAATGGTAACACACCAATTAAGGACCTTATCACATGGTGGTCCGACAACAATAAACACTGTGCGCCATTGCAACACTTATTTCTTGTTGGGTCCTCTGACAGTAAACACAGTGTCAACTTCACTGTAACACACCAACCGAGGACCTCTTACTATTCTAAGGTCCTCTATTAACAATAAACACAATTACTTAATGGTAACACACCAATTAAGGACCTTATCAAATGGTGGTCCGACAACAATAAACACTGTGCGCCATTGCAACACTTATTTCTTGTTGGGTCCTCTGACAGTAAACACAGTGTCAACTTCACTGTAACACACCAACCGAGGACCTCTTACTATTCTAAGGTCCTCTATTAACAATTAACACAATTACTTAATGGTAACACACCAATTAAGGACCTTATCACATGGTGGTCCGACAACAATAAACACTGTGCGCCCATTGCAACACTTATTTCTTGTTGGGTCCTCTGACAGTAAACACAGTGTCAACTTCACTGTAACACACCAACCGAGGACCTCTTACTATTCTAAGGTCCTCTATTAATAATAAACCACAATTACTTAATGGTAACACACCAATTAAGGACCTTATCACATGGTGGTCCGACAAAAATAAACACTGTGCGCCCATTGCAACACTTATTTCTTGTTGGGTCCTCTGACAGTAAACACAGTGTCAACTTCACTGTAACACACAACCGAGGGACCTCTTACTATTCTAAGGTCCTCTATTAACAATAAACACAATTACTTAATGGTAACACACCAATTAAGGACCTTATCACATGGTGGTCCGACAAAAATAAACACTGTGCGCCCATTGCAACACTTATTTCTTGTTGGGTCCTCTGACAGTAAACACAGTGTCAACTTCACTGTAACACACCAACCGAGGACCTCTTACTATTCTAAGGTCCTCTATTAACAATAAACACAATTACTTAATGGTAACACACCAATTAAGGACCTTATCACATGGTGGTCCGACAAAAATAAACACTGTGCGCCCATTGCAACACTTATTTCTTGTTGGGTCCTCTGACAGTAAACACAGTGTCAAGTTCACTGTAACACACCAACCGAGGACCTGTTATTATTCTGCGCCACATATTCGTCGGTGCGTTCTTGGTCAGGGGCGGTCTCATGCATTGGGGTCTATTTTCCGAAAAAGAACCACAGCTTTAATAAATTTAGACAGAAAATCAAAGTTGGTTTATTACGTCTCTGGTGCAGGGCAGGTTCCCGAATTCGATATATTATGTCTCCATATGTAGGGCGGCTTAAAAACGTTGTTTATATAGATCTATATATATACAAAAAAAGAGGGTATCTTCTCCACCTGAAAGTGAAGACTAACAATCTATGGCACTAGCGTCCTATTCTGGAACTATTCAAACACCCCAGCATGCGGTTGTCCTTATATGAACTTCGCTATTGACGTTTACCTGCCCGCATTCAATCTTCACATTTTTTTCAGTCTGAACATGTTACCGTATCCACCGCCGAATACCTCCACCCCCCCCCCCCCCTCCCCCCCCCCCCCCCCACCCCCCCCCCACCCCCCCCCTTAGATACTTTACTATGTAAATTTGTTTTTCACTATACATATTATTTTGTTTGTTTTGCCTTTAATCTTGTAATATATATAATAGCGCAATAAATTTATTCTATTCTATTCTACACCTTCACCCGTCATGGTCACGTGCTTAGCAACACTACTCAGCTCATATTTTCCGCAAAATGTGTTGTTTTCTTTTGCCTTCTTCATTTTAAGAACATATAACAGCAGCAAATTAATCAATAAAACATTTTTTGAGACAAAATTGTCTTTAACTCAGAGTTATGTGCAAAACGTGCTTAAAATTAATGACATTTCAATAAAAGGGTAGTTTTTCCCTGGATTTTTATGCATGGCTTATCTGCATTAAGGTATTAGGTTGACATGCAAAATAATTGTTACTCAGGAATTTTTTTTGTACAAGTTTAAAAGACAGTGGTGACTGTGAAACTATTATAACTTAAATATAAATAAATAAAATAGTTTTACGCTGAGCCCTGGCATTTCATAGTCAAACCTCTCGAAAGAGCTCTATAATCAAAATATGATGATTTTCTTTATAACATGCAAAGCCTGCACTGTTCTCTCCAAAATGTTGCGAAAGACAATGAGGAGTTTTTGAATGTGACAACTACGGTTATGTGATGCAATATAACCAATACAAGATGGTGAAACTATTAACCATAGAAATGAACATAATTGTCCAAGTTATGCTTCAACATTATATTTAAGATGAGTTTTTCTTTTTACCAGAAATGGAGAAAATAAATAGTATGCAAGATACTATTTTTTCCTTCACATATTTAATTTTTATTATATACCTATTACTAATTAATACCTAGTAATTGTATTACCTTCACAATACAAAACGTTAAACATTTCTATTGATCCTGTATCACTACGAACAATTTCTAATTTTGTCTAACTATCCTACTAACAAAAGCTACGGATGACTTTTCAAGGCCTTATCCATTTAATGGGCAAATAAAAAACAGGTATAATTCTGTAAAATATATAACAGAGTTATGGCACTTTTGTTGTACTCTCTCTAAAGGTCAAGCAATTTCTGAAGTATGAGCTTGCCGAAAAAAATAACGGTAATAGCAACACACACTGACGCCGGGTCGAATAGACTAACATGCCTTTTTTGCGAAAATCTAATTAATAATTGATGTGAGAACTACTTTTTGACACCACTAAGTTTATTTCCCCATATAATATATAATATTACTGATTCGCTAATTACAATTGAAAATAACATGCAGGCTACCATATATTACCATGCAATATAAAAAGTATATAAGAAAACAGATATGTGTATTTTTTGAAAAAAGAACATGATTTTGTGCCTTTCTATTAAAAAGGCGATAACACATGGTATTTTTTAGATTTTCAAAATTATTTATTAGAAAAATTAATCTGCCCATTTGAAAGCTGAACAAAAAATATATAATGGTTTGTATGATGAAATAAAGGCTACCATGCAATATAAAAATTATACACGAACACAGATATGTGTAGCTTTTAAAAATAGAACATGATTTTGTATTAACTCACTAGTGTTTTTCAAATTTTCAAAATGAATTATTATAAGAAATATATTGCCCATTTGAAAGCTGAGTATTTTTTTTTTAATAATGCTTGGTTTCAAATAAAGGTAACCATGCAATGTAAAAATTATATAAGAACACAAAGATGTGTATTTGTTAAAAAAATAATATGATTTTGTGCCTTCCTATTAAAAAGGCGGTAACAACATCGTATTTTTTTCTGGCTTCAAAGGGAAATTTAAAACAGGAAAAAACGTGAAGGAATGGTATCGATATCAATATGTAATTCATTAGATTTTAATAACCGTGTCATATAACGATAACATTTATAACAACAAAATATTCTTCCAATGAAAAACATGTTTTATAACAATATTCTAAAAAATACGATTATCCAACCCGCCAGCATCACACTACCGAGAATCGGTAGAATTGCATTAAGAATATCAACATAAAATTACACTACAAACGAAAACCATACGGAAAATAAACACTTCCTTATTAAAACACATCGTATTGGAACTAATACTTACTCGATAGTTCCTTATATAAAGCGCTATTTTGCTGTTGATCGACATCAATCTACTCAGCGTTGTTATCAATATTTTCCAAAATGGCGGTTGAAGACGATGACTATCACGTGACCTGATCTCGGGTTTGCTGTCCGAGAATTTGCGAGACTTCCTTTTTCGCCCTATTTAATTTGACTCATTTGCTTATCCTTTTTATGGATAAATCCTTGATTAAGGTAAATATGTTTAAACTTCCATTTTCCGCAGTACTGTTCATAACATATGTAACTGATGTATTTTTCTGTTATAATTAAATATTAACTGGCATAATAACGACCTAATGAAACGATAGTGTATACGGTAAGAGTTGTAGATGGATAGATTATCTCACAGACCTAATGCAGCGGTAGTATTTACAGTAAGAGTACGAGTAGACAGATTATCCTTTGTATTCAGTGGGCGTCGCCATCTTGTTTGGCGATGTTACTACATCCGGTTAGCTTTTATGTTTCTCATACATTATCTTGATACAGCTTGGTTAACGGTGAGGTGCTATACTTGTATATATGCCGATGAGTATACATGGTATTGTAGAATACGTATACATTGCTACACATCATAATTAGAGCGTGGCTCACATATATTTACAAGATAATGATTTGTTTGTGTACTGATAATTGTATAAGATTGTTGTGTTAATGAACCGACATCTAAAAGTATGTATTATTACAAAATAAGACTCCCGAAGTGGAGCTAAGCCTTTAGGATGTGTAGGCCCTCTAGGTGATTCGTAACGTATGGTCAGGTTTTCATAGGAGCAACAACCCCCGGGACACGTGGTGGGCCCGTTCTCAGACCTCAATGGAGGAACGTTACCCCGCAACCTCGGTGGAGGTTAATCATCGCGTCATCAGCCCTTATAGAAGGCTTTTGATGACCATCACCGATCATTGGAGTCGTGCATCATATTCATGAGCTCTTTATAACGTTTGTGACCATCAACATTGTTGTAACTGCAACATCACTTTAGTGTCATATATAGTCAGTCGACACATTCAGTATTTGTGATAATACTAGAACGTCTTAAACGTTCATGAGAACAGTCTTTTGCATATATCATCTGTGTATTCGCTTGTTTTTCTTGATAATTGTATATATATTTAACATATTTTAAAAGTTGCATTAAACTTCTGTAAATGCAGTCACCGAAATTGATTCTTTCCTGAGTTAGTCCCAACCACTTGGGTCATTTTGCGACAACTGGTTTTCAAAGTATTGGGATTTTGGGCAACTACGGAGGGAAATAATCAATATGAGATCTTTATTATGATATACTAAATATTTACTTAGAAATGCGTATCAAACTATGACCCAGCAAGGCGACTGTAGAGGATCACGGCCACAACTTGGAAGAACAAGGGCAAGACTAGTCAAGCAATGATGAGGGTAGGGCGAGTCCAAACTGTTGTTTTGTACGTTCTTTCCTTGGCACGAGGTCGCATTTGCGATTGGGTCTGAGGCACGTTTTGCTCCATACATTGGGTGATTGTTTTACCTCACTTGATTATAATAATAGTATCCAGTGAGATTGGCGAAAACGACGTTCTACTAATTTTGTGACTCTCGAGTATAATTATAGTAACGGGAGAAGTAAATATTTTTATGAATGTGTAAGGTTTATGTCCAATATCAAATATAGATATTGTATGTAGTGTATGTTTTGTGGAAGTTAGATACTATTTATACATAAACGTTAATAGTTAGATGATGCCCAGATATTTACTGAGGACGCAATGACTCATCATTAGAAGAATAGTTAGTAGAGTAGAATCATTAGTGACTTGTGTATTGTAATTAGTATAGTTAGTATTCCACAATGTCGATAGAAATGACGTCCATAAGGAACTTAGGCAGATGGGTAAGAAGCTAGGTTATGATGTAGAGGAGCTTAGAAACTTTGTTAAAGACGAACAGGCTAGGGAAAGGGAAGTTAGACTTAAGGAAAGAAACGCTGAGAAAGATAGATTATAATTAGAAAGTAGATTAGCTAAAGAGAAGCTAGAATTAGAAAGTAGATTAGCAAAAGAGAACGTAGATGCTGATAAAGAGAAGCTAGAATTAGAAAGTAGATTGATGAAGGAGAAGCAAGAGTCAGATAAAGAGAATGTAGAACTATATAAAGGGAGAATATAATTAGCTAGGCAGTTAGAACGGGATAGGTTTGAGACGGACGTAGACTAGCTAAGGCTAAGATGGATATGGAGGTGAATAAAGCAGAGTTGGACCATAAGTTAGCTTTAGAGTTGTTAGTAGCTAAGAAAGATAGTGAGGACAGTAAAACTGTAGGTAAAGATAGCTATTCTGGGAAGTTAAAAGGTCCGAAGTTACCATACTTTGATGCTGACAAAGATAACATGGACAGTAACTTGTCACGATTTGAACGATACGCAGAGGTACATGAATGGTCTAAGGATAAGTGGGCAGTTCATTTAATGCGTTTTTGGGAGGCAAGTCCTTAGATGTATTTTCTAGATTACGAGTTTAGATTCTCTTGACTATGACAAGTTAAAGGATGCTCTTTCTAAAACAGATTTGAGTTAAACCAAAGAAGGTTTTAGAAAGCAGTTTAGAGCTTGTTTGCCTGAGAAAGGCGAGTCGTTTATTCAGTTCATTAGTAGGTCTAGAAATTACTTAAGATATGTGGTTAGAGTTAGGGAAGGTAGCGCAGACTTATCAAGGCCTCATAATTTTCTTGTTGCGGGACCAGCTATTCAATGTCCGTAGGAGAGATCTGTTCTTATTTCTAAAAGAAAGGAAATTAGCTAGTATAGAAGAAATGGCAACACAAGCAGATCAGTTTGCCGAATCTAGAGGTAAAGCTCATAATATAGTATCACAAAACGTTTAGAGATAGGCAAGAGGAAGACCATAGTAATAAGCAGAAAGTACAGAGTGGTAACCATAGAGGCGGAGGTAGTTCGATGGGTGCTAGAGGTAGTAATAGCGATAACAACCCATGTAGACATTTTATTCGTTGTCTTCACTTGAGTGCAGAAGAGCGGTGAAAGAATCCACTGTCGTAGACAATTGGAGTGATAATAGTAAAGTCGATAACACTGTAGGTAGTCAGAACCAAGGTTTTAACAATACATGGAGTTTCGGTAGAGGTGGTCAAAACCGAGGTAGAGGCAGAGGTGGTAATAGTCCGGTTACTAAAACCGAGAGTAGTAGCTGTTATATTAAATCAGATGGCGTAATGGCGAAGATCGGAACATGTCTCTTTCCGCATGCAAATTTTCCAACAGAAGACGGTCTAGTGAATGGTAAGGACGTAATTGTAATGAGGGATACAGGTTGTACCGGTGTAGTAGTTAAGCGTAGTTTAGTTACGGATGACCAGTTGATAGGTAAACAGTCACCGTGTATGTTGCTAAATAAGTCGGTAGAGAACGTGCCAATAGCGAAAATAGATGTAGATACACGTTTCTTTAAAGGGACTACAGAGGCACTATGTATGGACGAAATAATTAATGCAAGTAGAGACTAGAGCGCAGGTTCAGAAGCAAGCTCAGGCTTATAGAAAATTAAAAGTTCCTGCAGCCGTAGGTGATATTTCTAGAGCGGAGTTTATAGAAGCACAAACTCCAGACGAGTCATTAGATCATTGTAGAGTGAAGGCCACTGATGGTGTGGTTACGAAATGTAAAAGGCCCGGTAGTTCTAAGTTTGTACATAGGAATAGTCTTATTGTACAGAGAATTTGAAGATAGACAGTTTCACCAATTAGTGGTACTCTACCCAATATAGAAATGACAGTGCTTAAGGTAGCTCATGAGTCGATTATGGGAGGTCATTTAGGTGTAAAGAAAACGTCAGATATAATATTGGCAGAGTGTTATTGACCAGGCGTTAGTGGAGATGTAACTAGGTAGTGTAGGTCCTGCGATGTATGTCAATGGACAGTACCAAAAGGTCGAGTGACCAAAGTACATTTAGGTCAGATGCTAATGATAGATACACCATTTAAACGGGTAGCCGTAGACATAGTCGGACCGACATTTCCAGTGTCAGATAGGAAAAATAGGTATATTCTAACCATGGTAGACTATGCAACTAGGTATCCGGAGGCAGTAGCATTGCCCTCAATTGAAACTGAGAGAGTAGCGGAGGCATTAGTCGATATTTTCAGTAGGCTAGGTGTACCAGAGGAAATGCTGACTGATTGCGGGTCGCAGTTTACGTCAGAGAGCCTATGCCTGAAGTTAGCAGGTTATTGTCTGTGCGTCAAGTCACGACAACACCGTATCATTCTATGTGTAACGGGTTAGTCTTGCGGTTTAACGGCACGTTAAAGCAATTGTTACGGCGTATGTGTACAGAGAGACCGAAAGATTGGGACAAGTATCTCAATGCTTTGCAGTTTGCATTTAGAGAGGTTCAACAGGAGAGTTTAGGATTTTCTCCGTTTGAGTTATTGTACGGTAGATCAGTTAGAGGTCCCATGAGGATACTTAGAGAGAGATGTGGGCAGGTGAAGTAGATAGTGATGAGGTTAAGACTACATATCAGTATGTGTTAGATCTTAAGGAGAAACTAGAAGAGACTTGTAAGATAGCTCAGTCAGTTAGTTAAGGCAAATACCAAGTACAAACGGTACTATGACCGAAAAGCTAGAGCTAGGAGATTTAAGATAGATGGCCAGGTGTTAGTGTTACTCCCGACAAACAATAACAAGCTGTTATTACAATGGAGAGGACCATTTTACGTTAGAGGGATAGTGAACACTATGGAGTATCGAATCGAGTTGAATAGAAAGTTGAAGACCTTTCATGCGAATATGCTAAAATGTATTAGTAGAACCGATAATGTGCAACAAGGGGTGTTAACTGTAGTTAATGTTGCAGTTATTGAGGATAGTGAGGAAGGCAGTAGTGAGGACACTAGTCCTATGTATTTTCCCACTAGTGTAGGTAAGCAGACAGAAGCCGATGTAGACATATCGGGCTTGCTTAGTGTAGAGCAGCAACGAGAGATAGGTAATTTACTCTCGGAGTTCAATGATGTCTTGTTGAGGAGGTGAAGGACATGTAGAAATTGGGTGTCATCGAACCTTCAAGCGCCACTTTTTCATCCCCAGTCGTACCTATTAAGAAGTAAGATGGGTCAATTCGATTCTGCATCGATTTTAGACAGCTCAATAAACGTACCATCTTTGATGCAGAGCCAATGCCTAATATTGAGGAGGTTTTCTCTAAACTTGCGGGATATTCGTATTTCTCGAAGTTAGACCCCAGTAAAGGGTATTGGCAAGTCTCACTTCCAGACCAAGCTAAGGAGATGACCTCTTTTGAAACTTCACAGGGACTTTTTAAGTTCAAGGTCATGCCCTTCGGTCTCGTAAACGCTCCTGCAACCTTCTGTAGGTTGATGAGGAAGGTCTTGAAGAATTTTTTCAACACAGTTTTGTACATAACATCCTTACATGAAGTTTACAACAACATTTGAACACCATATTAAGGCTCTGCGTAATTTTTGGAACAGCTATGCCGGTTTAAACTGACTGCAAAACCTAGCAAATGTCATATAGGTTACGCATAGAGTCTGGGTCATGTTGTCGGGAGAGGCCAGAAATTGAAACCCAACCCCGACAAGGTTAAGGCAATTCAGGAAGCACCAAGACCCGAGACAAAGAAACAAGTTAGGTCATTTTTAGGGTTGGCGGGTTTTTACAGGAAGTTCATCACAAACTTTTAAGCTATAGCTGCACCTTTGTCAGACTTAACAAAGAAAGGTCAACCCACTTGTATAACTTGTGGGGAAAAGCCAGGAGCTAGCATTTGTCTGTTTAAAGGGAAATCTGGTCAAAACCCCAATACTAAAATTGACAAGGAGTTTATCCTCAGAACGGATGCCTCCGATATAGGGGTGGGTGCAGTCCTACTGCAAGAGCAAGATGGGTGTAGCCTCCCGGTGGCTTACGCATGTCGGAAACTACTACACCGGAAACGTGACTACTCTGTTATCGAAAGGGACTGTCTTGCATTAGTGTGTGTGTGTGTGTGTGTGTGTGTGTGTGTGTGTGTGTGGGATGGGTTGGAAGGGGCGGGGGGAGTCAGTAAATTCTACAAATATGTTTTTGGTAAGGAATTTGTCTTGGAGACTGACCACCAACCGTTGGCTTATATGAACAAAGCAAAGGTAGCAGTAGCAAACAGTAGGTTAATGAGATGGGCACTGACTCTTCAGCCTTACCGGATGAGAATTAAAGAGATCCGAGGAAAGGACAATATTGGGGCAGGCTATTTAAGTCGCCGCACATAATGACGTAAAATATAATAGCAGAATACAATAGTATAACAGTGTATGGCAGTGTATCGTACAATAGCAGTATATGTTACGACAGTGTAGTGTACACTTGTAGAATAGTGTTGAAATTCTAATGTTTAATTTTCGTCCCATTTTACTATTATTTTACTATTATGAAACATAGATATTACCATTAGGGAACATATATCATAGTTAGGTTATAACTAGAGTGGATGTTTTCCGGAAGACGGTCGTTGTACTGGCTGAAGGTTGCATTCCTCTTTAGTAATATTTAACATACTCAGGCGATTGAGCGATCAGCTTGTACGTTTTGTCGCTCATTTGCTAAGAAGAAGAATAGTTCATTAACGTGTAAATATTAATTATGTTTTGTCGAATTTTAAAAAGTGTAGCACTTTCTTTAAGTGGGGAGATACTGTGACAAAATGTTCTCGAGTAGAGCGTATTGGTCATACATAGCTCTTTTAAGCACTCGGCGACATCAGTCAGTCACATGCTAATCCATTGTTTAGTTGAAACAAATTCACCAGTTGCATGATATATTCATGTCTCACTGAAAAGCGAGCAATTTTATAGCAATTTTATAGAGCCGTTAGAGGGAGTAAGTTTATATGTGCGTTAATGCATATAAAAGGTATTTTATAATCTATCTCTCTAAATAGCAAAATTATTTAAGGGTCCTTTCGTGTATAAATGAAATTTGCGTCTGTTGCCACGTGGCTCACGGAATGAACGTGGGAAATGAGGTTTGAGCGGAACGTTGGAGTATAAAATTCATTGGTCTCAAGTCGTGGCCGGGAAATATGGATAGTTGTTTTGTTTGTAGTAGAAGTTGGAAAGGGTGAAATTCACAGGTAATATGTGGTCAGTATTTATTTTATGAAAATTGATCGTACCTTTTTATTCGCCATCTTGTTTGGCGATGTTACTACATCCGGTTAGCTTTTATGTTTCTCAAACATTAACTTGATACAACTAGCATATGATTCAGAAGTTAACTTTATTAGATATAATTATTGTAGTCGATCATTAAATGAAAGATATTAATTTGATAACGTTGTATAGTAGGTGCATTAGTTAACGTTGAGAGGACATGCCTGTATATATGCATATGTGTATAACTCATTAATTGTAATATAAGATTAAATTGATAACGGTGTTTATTAGATGCATTGGTTAACGGTGGTTAACGGTGAGGTGCTATACTTGTATATATGCCGATGAGTATATATGGTATTGTAGAATACGTATTCACTGCTACACATCATAATTAGAGCGTGGCTCACATACTTGTATATTTACTAGATAATGATTTGCTTGTGTACTGATAATTGTATAAGAATGTTGCGTTAATGAACCGACATCTAAAAGTATGTATTATTACAGTTTAAGCCTCCCGGAGTGGAGCTAAGCCTTTAGGGTGTGTAGGCCCTCTAGGTGATTCAGCGGGAATCAACGCATAACGTAACGAGCGGTGGAGACGGTCCCCGTACCTGGGCAATGGTAAGGTTCTCATAGGAGCAACAACCCCTGGGACACGTGGTGGGCCCGTCATCAGACCTCACTGGAGGAACGTTACCCAACAAGCTCGGTGGAGGGTAATCATCGTGTCATCATATTCATTGAGTCATCAACCCTTATAGAAGGCTTTTGATGACCGTCACCGATCATTGGAGTCGCGCGTCATATTCATGAGCTCTCGTGCATCATTCTTTGTAACGTTTGTGATCATCAACATTGTTGTAACTGCAACAACACTTAAATGTCATATATAGTCAGTCGACACATTCAGTATTTGTGGTAATACTACGAACGTCTTAAACGTTCATGAGAACAGTCTTTTGCATATTTCATCTGTGTAGTCTTTCGTTTTTCTTGATAATCGTATATATATTTAACATATTTTAAAAGTTGCATTAAACTTATGTAAATGCTGTCACCGACATTGATTCTTTCCTGAGTTAGTCCCAACCACTAGGGTCGTCTTGCGACAGGTAGTATATACAGTAAAAGTAGTAGTAGACAGATTATCTCTCATACCTAATGCGGTAGTATGTACAGTAAGAGCAGTAGTAGACAGATTATCTCACAGACCTAATGGAGTAGTAGTAGTATGTACAGTAATAGTAGTAGTAGACAGATTATCTCACAGACCTAATGGAGTAGTAGTATATACAGTAAGAGTAGTAGTAGACCGATTATCACAGAGCTAATGTAGTATTGTATATACAGTGAGAGCAGTTGTAGACAGTTTATCTCACAGATCTAATGGACCGATACCATATACAGTAAGAGTAGTAGTAGATTATCTCACAAACCTTATGCATCAGTAGTATGTACAGTAAGAATAGTAGTAGACAGATTATCTCACAGACATAATGGAGCGGTAGTATGTACAGCAAGAGTAGTACTAGACAGATTATCTTACAGACATAATGGAGCTGTAGTATGTACAGTAATAGTAGAAGTAGACAGATTATCTCAAAAACCTAACGTAGCGGTAGTATAAACAGTAAAAGTAGTAGTAGACAGATTATCTCACTGAACTAAAGAACCGATAGTATGTACAGTAAGAGTAGTAGTAGACAGATTATCTCACAGACTTAATGAAGCGGTAGTAAGTACAGTAATAGTAGAAGTAGACAGATTATCTCACAAACCTAACGTAGCGGTAGTATAAACAGTAAAAGTAGTAGTAGACAGATTATCTCACTGAACTAATGAACCGATAGTATGTACAGTAAGAGTAGTAGTAGACAGATTATCTCACAGATCTAATGGAGCAATAGTATACTAGTATACAGTAAAAGTAGTTGTATACAGATTATCTCACAGAACTAATGGTGCGGTACTGTGTACAGTAAGAGTAGTAGCAGACGCATTATCTCACAGACCTATTGAAGCAGTGTTTATGTACAGTAAGAGTAGAAGTAGACAGATTATCTCACATACATAATGGAGCGGTAGTATGTACAGTAAGAGTAAAAGTAGACAGATTATCTCACAGACATAATGGAGCGTTAATATATACAGTAAGAGTAGGAGCAGGCAGGTTAAAGTGTCGATTCTTATGGATGGCGGTAGATGAAAGGTATTGGCTTTACCCAGGAAAAGTGGGTGGTATGCCTCCACCACAAAAAAAATCATATATAAACTTACATGTTCTAAAAATGACGTAAAACACTATACAAACAAACAAACAAACCAAAACGATAAGATAAAAACGTAAATATAATTGTATCACATATATCTGTATCACAACATATATCACAACATATATCACAATAAAAAATCGCAAATGAAATACAACGCAAGTGATTCAAATTTATATCATCACATACGACACATATAGTTTTACCGACTGTTTCCATACTGAATTGTAACCCTAGACTGTTTTTGTTACCATGGTTGCTTGGGTTTTGATGACATGTATTACTCAACAAGCACATTTTTATTTATTAAGGAGAGCGCAAGCAGGATCTTTGATTGTACATACAGCGGAGGCGTGTTTAACCGTGTTAGAATGACTGTGTGAGATATTTAAAAATGATTTTAGCACATTCTTTGAATATTACTTTGAAAACACGTGTTTTGGCACGCTTAGTTTAATTAAACAAATATCCAAACTCCTTTGAAGTCGGAAGAATTTTCGGACGGTTGTGCGAGAATCATGAGAAGTCCAAAGAACCGGGCTAGCTACCAAGTAAATACTCTCTCTGTGGTATTTATCTCACCAAATTAAAATGCGTCAAAAGAAAACCAAAACAACAGAATATTTCGAATTGAGCTCTCCATCTAAAGGCATTAATTAAAAGCATAAAAAAGACCATGTGTCGTATGCAATAACATAAACTCGATTCACGTCTAAATATAAAATTACTCCAGTCCTGTCCCATGGGGGCAAGACTTCCTGGAGTTTGTAGAGGAGGCGGATTGCATAGATCTGCTAGATGCAGCACTTCCTCTCACAGATGTGGAATATTTGATTGACACAGAACTACCTTTTGCTGACTTGTCCAAGGTTGCACTGCTGGCAAAATTACTGACCGGGGAGGTGTTAGAGTATGCAGCATTGGTTTGTATAACACCACTTCTTGCTGACCTGGCAGAGGTTACATTGCTGGCCAACGGTATGATGTAGTATGCAGCCTTATCTAGTATAGCACTGCTTCTTGTAGACGTGGATGATACTGCATTGATGTGAGAGGTGATGGATCCGACAGACTTGCCTGACGGAGGCCTGCTTCTTGCAGAATTGGGTAATTCTGTGTTGTTGATGTGAGAGGTGATGGATCCGACAGACCTGCCTGATGGAGGCCTGCTTCTTGCAGAATTGGCTAATTCTGCATTGCTGGCATAGGAGGTGGTGGATCCGAAAAACCTGCCTGATGGAGGCCTGCTTCTTGCAGTATTGGCTAATTCTTCATTGCTGGCATGGGAGGGAGTGGATCCGACAGACTTGCCTGACGGAGGCCTACTTCTTGCAGAATTGGCTAATTCTGCGTTGCTGATGTGAGAGGTGATGGATCCCACAGACCTGCCTGATGGAGGCCTGCTTCTTTCAGAATTGGCTAATTCTGCATTGCTAGCATGGGAGGTGGTGGATCCGACAGAACTGCCTGATGGAGGCATGCTTCTTGCAGAATTGGCTAATTCGCCATTGCTGGCATGGGAGGTGGTGGATCCGACAGACTTGCCTGACGGAGGCCAGCTTCTTGCATAATTGGCTACTTCTGCATTGCTGGCATGGGAGGTGGTAGATCCGACAGACTTGCATGATGGAGGCCTGCTTCTTGCAGAATTGGCTAATTCTGCGTTGCTGGTGTGAGAGGTGATGGATCCGACAGACCTGCCTGATGGAGGCCTGCTTCTTTCAGAATTGGCTAATTCTGCATTGCTGGCATGGGATGTGGTGGATCCGACAGAACTGCCTGATTGAGGCCTGCTTCTTGCAGAATTGGCTAATTCGGCATTGCTGGCATGGGAGGTGGTGGATCCGACAGACTTGCCCGACGGAGGCCTGCTTCTTGCAGAATTGACTAATTCTGCATTGCTGGCATGGGAGGTGGTAGATCCGACAGACTTGCCTGATTGAGGCTTCCTTCTTGCAGAACTGGCCGATTCTGCGTTGCTGGCATGAGAGGTGGTGGATCCGACAGACTTGCCTGATTGGGCCCTGATTCTTACAGAATTGGCTGAATCTGCATTGCTGGCATGAGAGGTGGTGGATCCGACAGACTTGCCCGACGGAGGCCTGCTTCTTGCAGAATTGACTAATTCTGCATTGCTGGCATTGGAGGGGGTGGATCCGACAGACTTGCCTGATGGAGGCTTGCTTCTTTCAGAACTGGCTAATTCTGCATTGCTGGCATTAGAGGTGGTGGATCCGACAGACTTGCCTGATTGAGCCACGCTTCTTGCAGAATTGACCGATTCTGCATTGCTGGCATGAGAGGTGGTGTATCCGACAGACCTGCCTGATTGAACCCTGATTCTTTCTGAATTAGCTGAATATGCAGTGCTGGCATGAGAGGTGGTGGATCCGACAGACTTTCCTGATTGGGTCCTGATTCTTGCAGAATTGGCTGAATCTGCATTGCTGGCATGAGAGGTGGTGGATCCGACAGACTTGCCTGGACTTTCAGACTTGGACGGGACTGCATCACTGCTAGCAATAAAGGCGTAGGCTTCCACAGAAATTGGTGATTTGGCACGATTTTTGACAGACTTGGCTGAGGGTGTATTCCTACCCACAGATAATGGGGATAAGGCTGACTTTGCTGATGCACGACTTCTTGCAGATCTTGCGGAGGCAACATAGCTGGTCACAACCGACGTGGATACGACAGGCTTAGATGAAGCAGGTACAGCGCCACTGACCATCGAGTTTTCCTTTTTCACAAACTTGGTGGATTTAGCGACGGTTGTTTTGTTTCCGGCAGTCACTGTTGTGCCATCCTCACTTCTAATGTGTTCATTAGAAAACGCTGTATTTTTGAGCTTGCTTGTATCTGTATTGGCTTGCGCATTCATCTGCATCTGAGAACTCTTCTTGGTGTGGCGTACCGCTATCAGGACCGGCTTCCATCGTCGTCTGCTCTCCTGTTTTGGTCCGCACTCGTCAATCACTGAAATGCTGGTCTGTATACTTTTTTGACTCACCTCAGGTGTCATTGGCTCCATGTGTTTAGACGACAAGCCGGAGCGTGATTTCAGGCATATTGCAGCCCGCTGACTCGTGTTCGTGCGGCTGTAAATAATAAATACAAACTATCGTATCAGATTAATGTTTAATTGGATGTAATTGACTTTTACGATAACTTCAATGAACCTATTATATATATATTGTAACTGATGTTAAGCATAGTCTTTATTTAAAAAATAAATTAGGAATGCACCTGTCTATATAAAATAATATTTAAAAAGCAAATGGCCACGGCGGCCATATTGGGTGCGGCCATATTGGGTCCAAGCGAAAAGAAATGTGCACATGCAAAACCCCATCTGTGCCCCAACTACACATGACAAAACTATCTGAGGACGTTAACACAGCATTTCAAGATGAAGCTTTTACGGATGGGTAGACCGTGAGGATGGGGTAGGTAGGATGTGTGGGTGGAGAAGGAATGGACAAATATATAGTCCCTTACGGTTACACAGGTAAGAGACAAAACCATAAACATGTTCACACAAGAAACGTGCGATCTCGACACATCGTCTCAGGACCGTGAACATGTATATCATTATGGGAATATAATGCTAGATAAAGGACAAGAAATTATATAAAAAAAACGTTCAAAGTATAATTGTGATATTGACCTTGAATGTAATGACTTTAACTCAGCATTAGAATCTAGACAAAAAAAGATGTAGGCCGGACACGAAGTTATAACCTTCGAAGTTTAATTGTGACCATGACCTTGAAGATAATGCCATGGCTTGTGCCGCAATACATCTTTACATGGAGGTGAACATTTTTATATATTAATAGGTTTGGAATGTTATTATAGATGGAGACGTTATAATCCGGACACGAAATAAGAGCTGTGACCTTTACATTCTTAGTTTGACCTTAAAGTGACACACGGCAATGTTGAGTTTAAAATCGAGGAATATAATAAGTACCTCCGATTATTAATCATGCAACATTTTGACTTTAAAACTACTTGCATATAATTAAATAAACAAAGAGGCCTATGAGGGCCTGTATCGCTCTACTGGCTATATGGAGTCTTTGGTGGGGGAACACGACAACAATATGCGCAAATAGGCTTGGTTCTGATCATTCCAGAATGTTTCACTGAAATCCAGCCAGGTATTCAGGAAAAATCGTCCGGATAGTTTGTGTTTAAGGGGCCGTAACTCCTTAAGGGCCAAAAATCATTCAGCCGGAATACAGCGATGATATGCGCAACTAGGCTTCATACTGATCATCCCTGCCAAGTTTCTATGAAATCCGGCCAGGGGTTGAGGAGAACTAGTCTGCACAATGTTAGTGTTTTAAAACCTTCAAATGGCCACGACTCCACCAACAATCATTTAACCGGAACACAACAATGATAGCCGTAACCAAGTTTTGTTAAAAGCCGACCAGTGGTTGTGGAGAACTAGTCCAGACAAAGTTTGTGTATTAAAACATTTAAAGAGCCACATCTCCAACAAAAACCATTCAACCGGAACATAACAATACTATGCGCAACTAGGCTTGGTACTGATCATTCTCGTCAAGTTTCATTGAAATCCAGCCAGGAGTTCAGGAAAACTAGTCCGGACAATTTGTGTATAAGGGGTAATTATAACTGTGTCAAAAATCATTCAACAAAAATACGGATATGATATGTGCAAACTACGCTTGCTACTGATCATCACTGCCAAGTTCCGTTGAAATTCAGCCAGGCGTTCAGGAGAACTAGCCTGTACAAAGTTAGTGTATTCAAACCTTTAAAGGGCCATAACTCTGCCAAAATCATTCAACAGAAACACCGTGATTATATGCACAACTAGGCTTGATACTCATCATCCCCGCCAAAATTCGTTGAAATTCGGCCAGTATTTCAGAAGAGACTATTCTGGATAAAGTGTGTGTATCAAAACTTTTAAAAGGCTACAGCTCCGCAAAAGGCCATTCAACCGGAACACGGCGACATGCACAACTAGGCCTGGTACTGATCATCCCTGCAAAGTTTCGTTGAAATCCGGCCAGGGGTTCAGGAAAAATAATCCGGACAAAGTTTGTGTATTAAATCCTTTAAAGGGCCATTACTTCGTCAAAAATCATTCAACCGGGACACGGTGACGATATGCATAATTGGATTTGGAACTGATCTTCCCTGTAAAGTTTCATTAAAATCCCGCCAAAGGAAGGCCTATCATCTTTATGAGGATGCATAACTGGATTTGGAACTGATCATCCCTGCAAAGTTTCATTAAAATCCCGCCAAAGGAAGGCCTATCATCTTTATGAGGATGCATAACTGGATTTGGAACTGATCATCCCTGCAAAGTTTCATTATAATCCCGCCAAAGAAAGGCCTATCATCTTTATGAGGCACAATACAGCATTTGTAACAAAATCAAGGGCCAAAACTCCGGTATTACTAATCTGATTTGACTGGTTTTCAAACCTGTCCGAGCTTTTACTGATATCAACATTCCGATGAAAATGAAGGCGCTTTTGTGTTAACGAGGCCAAATTATAGCATAGTTCAGAAAATCAAGAGCAATAACTCCAGTGTAAATGGAGGGCTGGCGTGGCGCAGTCGGTAGCGCGGCGGATTTACGAAGGCCCCGGGTTCAATCCTCCGTGGTGCCACTGAGTACCGTCGGTGTGTTCTTGGGCAAGACACTTTCCCTTAGCCTCGTCCGTCGGATGGGGACATAAACCGGGCGGTCCCGTGTATCGGTATATCCTCCAAGCACGTTAAAGATCCATATTTATATTCGATAATAAGAGTAGGACAGGTTCCCGGATTCCTATGTATCCTTCCCCTCTCTCTGGGGCTGCTTTAAATAACCTATACTGTGTTGACGAGCCGTTAAACAACATTCAATTCAATTCCAGTGTAAATGGTCCTATCTGACTGGTTTCGAACTCGTTCAAAATTGCATTGCTATTAACATTTTTTGCAAGTTTAGTAAAGATCAAATAAT
Source organism: Cyrtodaria siliqua (assembly GCA_037043455.1). Lineage (NCBI taxonomy): Eukaryota > Metazoa > Mollusca > Bivalvia > Adapedonta > Hiatellidae > Cyrtodaria > Cyrtodaria siliqua. The sequence goes on along the minus strand of JAWPHD010003060.1, from coordinate 208,196 downwards.
AAATGAAGGTCCTAGTCTAGTGTTCACAAGGCAGAATATGTTGTTGATTTTTCTGTTTGTACTAATCCGATTCGGCTGTTTTTTTAACTTGTCCGAGCTTACATTGATATTAACAATCTATGTGAGTTTGGTAAAGATCAAAATATTTAATGAAGGCGCTAGAGTGTTGACAAGGTAGAACAAAAAATTAAAGCAAAAACAAGGGCCATAACTCCGGCGTAAATGGTCCGATCTGGATGGTTTTCGAACTCGTCCAAGATTTCATTGTTATTAACAATCTGTTTAAGTTTGTTAAAGATCAAATAATAAATGAAGGGGCTAGGGCTAGGCTCACAAGGCTCAACATGTTTGTTTTCTCGGAATAACTCTGCTGTTACTCATTCGATTTGCCTGTTTTTCGAACTTGTCCGATATTTTATTGATGTTAGCAATATGTGTAAGTTTGGAAAGATCAAAATACTAAATGAAGGCGCTGGAGTGTTCACCAAGCAGAAAATGGCTGCTTTTTTTTTGGCAAAAACAAGAACCATTACTCCGGCATAAATAGTCCGATCTAGATGGTTTTCGAACTCGTCCAAGATTGTATTGATATTAACAATATGTGTAAAGATCATTCCCTTTTTTACTTAGATTTTTCTGTTGAAATTTTGAATGTAGTCATATTATAAATAACGTATGACCAAAAGCTTTAACATGTGGCATACATATTCATTATCATTACATAATGATATGTGAGAAGCACCATAACGCTTTAGTACCAGAATTATCCCCCTTTTCTACGTAGATCCTTCTACTCAGATTTCAGTCAAATCTTGAATGTACAGTCATCTTCCAGAAACCACAATGTCTCGAATTTGACCTAATTGTTCATCATCCTTCAACAACCATATGTGACAAGTACCATGACTCTGTTATTGATTTACCAGTATTATCCCCCTTTTCCACTTAGCGTTTTGGTTAACATTTCCAATATGCAGGCATATTACACAAAAGACATTTGTCAGAAATCTTTCAAACTTGGCACACATGTTCATCTGTGACAAGCACCATAACTTTGTCATGCATTTTACCAGAATTATCCCCATTTTCCACTTAGGGTTTTGATAAAATGTTGAATGTACAATCATATTCTAAAACCCAAATGACAAACACTTTGAAACTTGGAAAACATGTTCCTCATTTGTGTTATAAACACTATAATTATATAATGCCTTTTACCAAAATGCGGTAAAAGTTAGCAATCCGGCGTTCGCACCACTATGCGTTGGATAGCAGACGACACATAGTGCAAATATATGATTATTTTGTGAAGACTTACGCGTTTTGCTGCATGGTGCGTACAAGCTCCGCTTTCTTGATATCTTCTGCACAGACTGTAAAGGTAGAGAATCAGAATACAGTGTTTCTGTGAAACGCGTGCGGGATGCACGAATACGGACTTAAATCAGAGTTTGTACTCTAAAAAACTACCAGTTATTCGATACTTATATTATCTAAATGCAAACGTTCGGAAAAAACAGCAACATCGCTTCACGGTTAAATTGATCGGCAACTTCCGACACACAATCCATACAGAAGATTCATTAAACATTCAACTAGACGGCTGTTCCGCGAAACATGTGTGTCGCCTGTCAAAGCTTTGTCAGTTTTTTTGGACCCAGATAAATGACCTTGACAAACTGGCCTGACTAAGTTTTCGTGAAGAAAGAAATTAGTATTACTTCTTCATTTCTTTATATTTCTTCATCAAACGTTCAATATATACTCATCATGACAACATCGACATGGCCATACTAAAATATAAAGATCAGGGGCCTTCAGTGTGACCCTGACCTTTATATTTTAGTATGGCAATGTCGATGTTGTCATGATGAGTATATACTGAAAGTTTGATGAAGAAATATAAAGAAATGAAGAAGTTATAGCAAACGTTAAGTTTTTTTTCGTGACCTGCGAACGGACTGACGGACAGACGACAACGTGATCCCTATGTATCGTATTTTTCTTCGAAAAGGCGACACAAAAAGATACGAGACAGCTTTATTCCCACCCCCACCACGCCAAGAAAAAAAAAGGAATAAAAAAGATACAACATATTTTAAATTGCCGAGAAATTTACACTTACATTTCTTTTGAGCGTATCCGCGTCTGTCAACGTGCCAATTTTCCTTGGCAATGGAGACGTTCCTGTCGGCTGCAGGCGTCATTACGGCAGGCAACTTCTGTTTCGGATTCAAAGCGTAAGGACTTGGTCTGAAAAAGACATTGAAAATAAATTAATTTTCTGTTCTAAAACAGCTTCGAATAAAAAATAAATGACAATAGCAAAATAGCATATATTAGTAAATTTAATCAAACACATTCGGCTCTGAATCCGATAAACACGACTTTGAGCTTCACTAGCGGCACTAGGTTACTTCTGTGTGTCCTAAGACACGACACTTTCACTGGCCTCGTCCGCCGGAATGGTGACGTGACGCGGTCGGTCCCGTGAATCGGAATTTTCTAATATCCTCTGAGCACGTTAAATAATTTGCTTGTTTGAATTGTTTATAGCTCATGTAAGGCCAGCTATAACGGTCAATTTTGTTCTGGTGGAGGCAGACCACCCCATTTTTCCTGGGTAGAACCAGTACTGTATACCTCCCGCCATCCCTAAGAATTCACACTAAGAGCTCCCAGTGGGATTCGAACTCGCAGCGGTGAGAGTCGAGACGGTTTACACCATAACGTCGTTACTCCTCGACCACGGAGGCACCTCAAATAAACCATAGGAATCTATTCGATATTAAGATATAGAGAATGATTCTCGGATTCATATGTATCCTTCCGCTCTGAGTGACAGACTGTATTGACAGCAATTCAACAGAAATGATGTATGGTCCGCACTCGCTGGATAAAATGACTATTCTATGGACCAATTTATTTCACATGAAAAACAAAACAACTTTGAGTAAAACTGTACCAAACTTTTCGAATATAAAGCGCTGTTGCAACGCACTACGAAATTTTACCGCACTACGCAACCGATTTGCGAAATGCTGTAACTACGCAACCGAGTTGCGAAGTGCGGCAAAAATTGCGGAGTGCGTTGCTACGGTAAGACGCACTTTGCAACTATAGTTGCGGAGTGCGTCGATAGAACTAAATGTGCGACGTGTGTTGCGATGACAACGCACTTCGCAATTGGCCGTTCGCACTACGCAACTGGCGTACTCACAACGTCATAATGGAAAAGTGTTCGCCTGCATCATAGAGCGATATCGTTCAGGTTAAAGATTAGTGATTCTTTCGGACGCGAAAGCTGATTGGTTTTTAAGTCATACCACGTCATTATTGAGATGAAATAGAGTATACTATTTAAATCCTGCTGCCTGAGTGTTTAACAGAGGTTTACAGAATGTCTCTCACACATTACATACTCTTTTATCAGCTTACAATATACAAGTTGTCGATATATCTTTGTTAGTAGTTCACTGATTGGTTTATGGTTTAATAACTGCCTAAAAGTGTGCAAATGTCAGTATTTTTTAATTAACATGATACTGTACAAGTTAAGCAGATTGTCACGATTATAAAAAGTTGTGGTCACAAGACTTAAACAACAGTGATGTCAATACACATTAAGGGACATTTCATTATTTATGTTGTTAGTAACTGTTTCTATAATGGTAACCAGTGGATTCGTATTTCCGGTTTAAAACCAGAAGATCAGTGAGAAGAACAGTTTACTGTCAGTCAATATGTATAGAATTGAGCATGAGTTTTGCACGTGTACGGGGAGATAATGCACGAGCGTTAGCGAGTGCATTATCGTTCGTACACGTGCAAGACTCATGCTCTATTGTATTTGTACCACAATAACTAACATATGCTGTGTATATCCTCGGGTATTACACGATGCATAGTGTGTATTTAGGATATTGTGGTACAAATGGGATATATGCACGGATTCTTCAGCGAAACGATATTGCGCGACTGTAGGAACTTGAAATCCTGTAACCGCCCCTGTGCATAATATTAAATGTGATGCATTCCGCACAATTTTTGGTAATGGGACAGCGGCTTTAATTATTAAAAATCTGTAACCTGACCATTTATTTTCTACGTGCTACCACGGTACCACACTTCACAACTCCATACATGCGCCGCCCCTGTGCATAATATTAAATGTATTGCATTCAGCACCATTTTTGGTAATAACTGGAGACATCGCCTTTATTATTCAAAATATATAACCAGACCATTTATTGTTCTCCATACAGTTGCAAAGTGCAATATATTATCTACCATGAAACCAAACGTCAAAACTCCATACAAAATAGGTTTGAAGTGCGGTTTTGTCACACTTCGCAACTCGTAGTTGAGAAGTGCGGCATTCTGTCGCAACGCACTACGCAACTTTTGCTACACTACGCAAAGATGCGAAGCGCAAAATTCTGTCTTTACCATCCCGGTCACGGGCCTGCTACAAATAGTCAGTGAAAACAACACATGAAAACAACACATACTCGAATTCTCCCATAATATGTTTCAGTTTAGCTTCTTCCAGAGCCTTCACGTCAGTTGACAGTTTGAATGACTGGTCGTACTGAACATCTCCATTCCTCTGTCGTCTGCTTCTTCGATATCTGCGGTCATCTGCTCTTGAACGGGATACATGGCTGTCTGAAATAATAAAGACAGTTATTTTTTTAAATAATTATATTAAACATTGACAACCCTTTCTTCTCTACTATGGTTAATAATATATACCCTTAAGAACTTCAACTTAACAAAGCTAATATTTGTGATACTAACGCTTCTTTTCTTGATTTACATGTCTCCATTGAAAATGGCGAAATAATTAGCAAACTATATGACAAGAGAGATGATTTTAATTTTGATATTGTTAATTAAATTATCCCCATTTAGATGGGGATATTCCCCGAGCAACTTCTTATGCGGTCTTTGTGTCTCAACTTTTTTTTTCTTTCTAGAGCTTGTACTTGTGTTGAGGACTTACCGTTGTATTATCGTAACCCTGATCTTCTTTCCAAATATAAAAGTAATTTAAGAACTCTTCTGCGACAAGGACTATCACAACCTGACTTCTATGGTGACGTGATTTACAGACTTCGTAAGATCCTTGATCATGATCACTTTCATACTATCTTTGTTAAACTTGTTAAAAGGTTTATCAAAAGAGGTTATGACCCTATCATTTTGCAACGCATTGCATGCTTGGTGATGGACCCATTTACAGTTCGCCACATGCTTTCCTCTTTAACTGTGCGATGACCGGACAGGCTGTGGACCCTATGATGACGTTTACCTAAAGCCCAAAAGGACAGTGACGTTTGATGTTTGTCTGCAGTCTTGTCTTGTCGTGCCCTCAATGGTTTATTCTCTTCTGCCAGGTCACTGAGTACCTTCTTTGTGGCTTTCTATGCTATTGGTTTTTTTTGTATTTATATATACACGAGCATCTTTGTGTTTTACTTATATTGCCTATTAATGCTGCCTTGTTGGTTAAAGAATAGTTCATGGCGGGGATTTCTTTATTAACGCACTGTCCCGTTTTATTGCGTTAATTTCATGTAAAGTTTACACTTATGTTTTATTTGTATTTGTCCTCCATGTAAAAGTTACATTTATATTTTACTTGTATTTGTCCTTCATTCATTGGAAGTCAATCAAGTTTCTTTCCTACAGTGAGCCAGACACACTTCGTAAGAGTACTGAAATGAATCTGGTTACTAAACTAAATGTAGTGCTTCTTGTTATACATATGTTCGTAAATTTACCTTTCATTCAAATTTCAAATATGTTTAACAATAAACTGTAAACGTTATATAGAATGAAAGCTATACATATTGTATTATTGTTCTGTTGACGCCGGGCTTGCAGCCCTTCCCAGCCAAGGTCTTGCTGCATGTTGAGCAATACGGTCTTGTGTGATCACTGAATTCAGTAGAGACGTAGCACGTGTTACAAGAAAATAACACGAAATGACATTCCAAACCTTCCAACAGTAACAAAGGCTCCTGGCGAATATCTAGAACGATATATACGAAAAAATAACATACCGATAGACGATGGCACGGGTTTATGCAACTGAATATCACTAGCTACCACTTCACTGGACGATTGTAGAGGCGGAAACTTAGAGTTCGTGTACCGGCTGGTACTCGACAAGAAACCTGAAGAAAAAAGCAATTAAATATACATATATGTTTGGATGTGTATTAAAAATATTCATATATGTCTGACGTTTATTATAATATTCATATGGCTGATGTGTATTAAAATATTCATATATGTCTGATGTGTATTAAAATATGCATATATGTCTGATGTCTGATGTGTATTACAATATGCATATATGGCAGATGTGTATTAAAACATATATATATGGCTTATGTGTATAAAATAAACATATATGTCTGATGAGTATTAAAATATACATACATGTCTGATGTTAATTACAATATACAATTCAGCTTTGCTTTGTATCAAATTAAACATAATAGCGAGGATTGTGTACACATAAAATCGATTCAAGCTAACCTGTAGGCCTTATTGCCTACTGGCCGTTCTAAATCGGTAACGATTGTTCCAAGTCGGTAACCTTGTCTTCACCACACTTTCTGTTGCATTTTGTCTTTTTCATTGTATAATTAATTAAATATTGCTCCTTGTTTGTAGTACAGTGCGGACCTACGATGCCATTGCGTTCATATATGTCTGAATTGTATTAAAATATACATATATGTCCGGTATGTGTATTAAAATATACATACATATGTCGAATGTGTATTACATAATAAGTTAAGAAAGTTTATAATGCATTGTGTACGATAAAACGATCATTACCTTTCCCTCCTTTCCTTGTGTCAATGCATGCTCCATCACGTGTTCTGTCTATTCTTCCAGTCCACCGTGGTGCAGTTCCACGGCAAACATCTTTTCTGCGTTCCTGCCTCTCTCGTGCACGTCTCTCTAATTGTAAACAATTTAATTAGTATGAGATCAGTTTTATTGCCGGTGCCTATATTTATCCCGGACTCAGAAAGCTGTTATGGGTGTTAGACTGTGTATCAACATCATTTTACAATTCATAAAACAACTGTATTTTAGTAAAAATACCGGGACGCAGTCAAATTAGTATACAGGCATTTATGAGTCTTCTACTACTTGAATTAGGTATAATGTTAGGGATACCGTAAACAAATTAGGATCTGCGCATGTTTTTTCTACAATAATTAGATGGTGTCAGACCAGTCAGGAAGTACTTCCGGGTCGTAGGGTGCTAAAATAGTTCCTTGAAAAAATCCAAAGTTTCTAGTTTGCATGTGTTTTTCCCAAGATAAGTTTTTATTTCCTTGTTGAAATCTAACCTGATGTTAAAGTATTATGTCTGTTGTCATAAATTGTAAGTATTTTACTGTGTTTGTCAGGATTATTTCTTTGGAGAGTATGAGCACAGAGGTTAAGTAGAGATGTGGTTTTGACAGATGTTTATTTCAAAATACGCATACATCTACGTCTACATGTGAACGTTGAACTGTCATCTTTGACAATAACTCAACGGAAGTGACTTCACTAGTAATGCTAAGAAGATGAAATAAAACAGATGAAAGATAGATAGAAGTAAAATAAATAAATAAGACATAACACACGGACCATATAGAGGGTTTAACAAATTTATAATAAATTCAATAATACATACGGTTTGGGGTGGAGTATACATAATAAGAAGAAAGAAATAAAGAAAGAAAGAAAGAAAGAAAGTGTTCCCAATCGCTTTTCCCCGATATAGTACTAAACCAATCCGGCTTCCGCCTGCGTAGCTCTAGCTCGATGGCCTATTTGGCAACTGGAATGGGCAAATTGACTTAGTAGGAGAGAGTGGACAGCTCCCTCTTAAAGGATACCAAGGAGGGAGTCTCAGCCGCGGTGGCTGGAAGAGAGTTCCACAAGGTTACTGTCCCGAAAAAGAAACTGTGTTTGTAGACATCTGAAGAAGTTGAAAACTGTCTGTACTTCTTTGAATGGGATGATCTGGTCCTAGCTGTGATGAGGTTAAGTAGCCTCATGCCGGAATGTCGACTAGGTCATTAACCACCTTGTAAAGCAAGGTCAGTTGCAATTTGGATATCCTGCTTTCAAGGGGTTCCCACTTCAGATGTTCAAGCATGTTTGATACGCTGCTGGTGTTCCTGTATTGTGGGTGGTATAACGAGCAGCTCGTCTTTGGACCATCTCCACCTTCCGTAGCTGATCTTTGTTGGGACTCCATACTGTAACACAGTAGTCCAGTTTAGACCTAACCATACTGATGTAGACATTCGTCTTTGTCTCCTCGTTGTTGAACTACAGGTTTCGTAGCAGGAAGCCCAACATGCTGTCTGCTTTCTTGGTGACCCGATCAATGTGTTTCTTTCAAGAAAGATTTGACTGAATGTCGACACCTAGATCTTGTAGCTCTAGGACATGGCGTTTGAGTCTTTATTGGAATCTGGTGGAGTTGCGTTATCTTGTTACGCTGAGGGTGCTGCATTTTTGCGGATGAAATTCCATGCACCACTTGTGTTCCAAGTCAGCTAATGTGTGTAGGTCCTGTTGGAGTTCATAGTGTGAATGCATGACGTGAAAGGTTGAAAAACTGAATCGGTGTTTCAGCTATGGGACCGTTTGGGAGCCAAATGTGTTTAATTCACAGCATTAAAGTGTATTTAAGCGAACGAATGTTGTGGAACTTGTGACTGATCTCCAAATATATAGCCTAGTTTGCATTGTGTTCAATGGGCTGATTTTCCCCGGTCTGGCACCAGATGTAAATTCCAGGGATATGTTCTTAGCTTACGAATACAGATGGTTCCAAATCGGTATCGTCACTGATTATTGATTAATGTTAAACTTTATAAAAGGGACAAACGGCAATTTGAAAAGCTCGCGGCGCCCTTTAGTTTTTCTACATAACTTGCATTTGTTCAATAATTAATATTAATCATCAGAATAATAATCGCATAAAGGAAATTTTGTTTGAATAATACTTTAACTTTTTGTATGTACTGTTATATATCCTGTTGGTGCTGTCTGATTTTAAAATAAGCAACCCTCGTCAATCATTAAACAGAGTTGATGAAACTTTAACTGAAGCATCTTTTAAAGAGTTTGAATAGGTCTGCTTCACTGCTACTTATTCTCATAAACTACTGATCATCAATAATAAAAGACATCTAACATTAAACCCTTTCTTCTAATGTAAATGTACATTGCTAAAAACTGAGATTACCTTCACCGACGCTACTCTTTAAATCCAATTGCTATTATATTGTCATAGGTTGTCTTTTTGTTTGTAACTATGATAATTAACCAATTCGTCTTATTCTAACCATGATGTTTTCCCAATTCCTCACATTTTAATCCTAAAACAACATCCTATTTATTGATTCATTACACATACTATTTTAGATGTCTATCATACTCATAACAGTATATAACACAGATGCCAAAATTAAAAACATGTTAATTTTGTCTCTTAGTTTATCTAATGCTCAAGTCTTTCATGATAAATGTGTTTTAATTGTTGACAATTACAAATAAAAAATTTCAAACATCCTCTACACAGTGTTCGTTTATTTTTATTGTATTAATTAATTCCCCTTAATGTTTTCTTATTTAATTGTTCAGGCTTGTAATACTTTGAATCTCTATTTTCTTGTGTATACTTAGCCAGATATATATGTATGATGTGCATCAAAATATTATTACGTCTGATGTGTATTAAAATTTACATATATGGCTGATGTGTATTAAAATAAACATATATGTCTGATTTGTATTAAAATATACAATATATGTCTGCTGTGTATTAAAATATACATATATGTATGGTGTGTATTAAAATATACATATATATATGTCGGATGTGTATTAAATAATAAGCATTATGCAGAATAAAATGATCGTTACTTTTATCAAACTCTCCTTTCCTGGTTCCAATGAATACTCCATCACGCGTTCTGTCTATTCTTCCTGTCCACCGTGATGGTGCAATTTCACGGGTAACATCTTTTCTACTTGTCTGCGTTTCCCGTGCACGTCTCTCTAATGGTAAACAGTTTAGTAATTATGAGGTCAGTTTTATGTATACTTAACCAAATGTATAACACATCATGAACGTTTCAGCCTATGCAACTTATGAGATCATGGGACACTTCTTTCAAAATAATATGGAAACAAAATACACACATCTGAAAACGATACATGGTATTTTTTGAATTTCTAGATATGTTAAAGAGTCTAAGTGCAAGATGTGTTTTAATTGAAGGTAGAGCAAATCTTATGCAACTGTTTACGCCATATGTCAACCATACATTGGGACAAAGAGATCTGTTTATTAACCATGCTAACATAAAATATAATCTTGATTAGAACAATAAAAAAGCGGACTGAAATATTCGAGTTAGTTAGTGACTCTTTGGATACAACTGTAGGCCTAGGATATGCTTAAATTCGTGCTGGGATAAAATGTTAATCAATTTCTGATTCGTATCTCAACAAATTTCGTGTAAAAGTTACACTTATGTTTTACTTTGTTACACTTACGTTTTACTTTGTATTTGTCCTTCATGTAAAAGTTACACTTATGTTTTACTTTGTATTTGTCCTTCATGTAAAAGTTACACTTATGTTTTACTTTGTTACTCTTACGTTTTACTTTGTATTTGTCCTTCATGTAAAAGTTACACTTATGTTTTACTTTGTATTTGTCCTTCATGTAAAAGTTACACTTATGTTTTACTTTGTTACATTTACGTTTTACTTTGTATTTGTCCTTCATGTAAAAGTTACACTTATGTTTTACTTTGTATTTGTCCTTCATGTAAAAGTTACACTTATGTTTTACTTTGTATTTGTCCCCCATGTAAAAGTTACACTTATGTTTTACTTTGTATTTGTCCTTCATGTAAAAGTTACACTTATGTTTTACTTTGTATGTGACCTTCATGTATAAGTTACACTTATGTTTTACTTTGTATTTGTCATTCATGTAAAAAATACACTTATGTTTTACTTTGTATTTGTCATTCATGTAAAAGTTACACTTATGTTTTACTTTGTATTCGTCCTTCATGTAAAAGTTACACTTATGCTTTACTTTGTATTTGTCCTTCATGTAAAAGTTACACTTATGTTTTACTTTGTATTTGTCCTTCATGTAAAAAATACACTTATGTTTTACTTTGCATTTGTCCTTCATGTAAAAGTTACACTTATGTTTTATTTTGTATTTGTCCCTCATGTAAAAGTTACACTTATGTTTTACTTTGTATTTGTCCTTCATGTAAAAGTTACACTTATGTTTTATTTTGTATTTGTCCCTCATGTAAAAGTTACACTTATGTTTTATTTTGTATTTGTCCCTCATGTAAAAGTTACACTTATGTTTCACTTTGTATGTGTCCTTCATGTAAAAGTTACACTTATGTTTTACGTTGTATTTGTCCTTCATGTAAAAGTTACACTTATGTTTTACTTTGTATTCGTCCCTCATGTAAAAGTTACACTTATGTTTTATTTTGTATTTGTCCTTCATGTAAAAGTTACACTTATGTTTTACTTTGTATTTGTCCTTCATGTAAAAGTTACACTTATATTTTATTTTGTATTTGTCCCTCATGTAAAAGTTACACTTATGTTTTACTTTGTATTTGTCATTCATGTAAAAGTTACACTTATGTTTTATTTTGTATTTGTCCTTCATGTAAAAGTTACACTTATGTTTTACTTTGTTATGTTTTACTTTGTATTTGTCCTTCATGTAAAAGTTACACTTATGTTTTACTTTGTATGTGACCTTCATGTATAAGTTACACGTATGTTTACTTTGTATTTGTCCTTCTTGTAAAAGTTACACTTATGTTTTACTTTGTATTTGTCCTTCATGTACAAGTTACACTTATGTTTTACTTTGTATTTGTCCTTCATGTAAAAGTTACACTTATGTTTTACTTTGTATTTGTCCTTCATGTAAAAGTTACACTTATGTTTTACTTTGTATTTGTCCTTCATGTACAAGTTACACTTATGTTTTACTTTGTATTGTCCTTCATGTAAAGCTTACACTTATGTTTTATTTTGTATTTGTCCTTCATGTAAAAGTTACACGTATGTTTTACTTTGTATTTGTCATTCATGTAAAGAATACAATTATTTTTTATTTTTTATTTGTCCCACATGTAAAAGTTGCACTTATGTTTTACTTTGTATTTGGCCTTCATGTACAAGTTACACTTATGTTTTACTTTGTATTTGTTCTTCATGTAAATACACTTGTTTTTTCTTTGAATTTTCATACATGTAAACATTACACGTATGTTTTATTCTGTATTTGTCCTTCATGTAAAAGTTACACTTATATATGTTTTACTTTGTATTTGTCCCGCATGTAAAAGTTGCACTTATGTTTTACTTTGTATGTGTCATTCATGTAAAAATTACACTTATTTTTTACCTTGTATTGTTCATTCATGTAAAAGTTACACTTATGTTTTACTTTGTATTTGTCTTTCATGTAAAAGTTACACTTATGTTCTGCTTTGTATTTGTCATTGATGTAAACGTTACACTTATGTTTTACTTTGTATTTGTCTTTCATGTAAAAGTTACGATTATGTTCTACTTTGAATTTGTCATTCATGTAAACATTACACTTATGTTGTTTTTTTGTATGTGTCCTTCATGTAAAAGTAACACTTATGTTTTACTTTGCATGTGTCCTTCGTGTAAAAGTTACACTTATGTTTTACTTTGCATGTGTCCTTCGTGTAAAAGTTACACTTATGTTTTACTTTGCATGTGTCCTTCATGTAAAAGTTACACTTATGTTTTACTTTGCAAGTGTCCTTCGTGTAAAAGTTACACTTATGTTTTACTTTGTATGTGTCCTTCGTGTAAAAGTTACACTTGTACTAGTTCTTTATTCATTGAAAGTCAATCAAGTTTCTTTTCTACAGTGAGCCAGACACACTTCGTAAGTGTACTGAAATGAATCTGGTTACTAAAATAAAGGTAGTGCTTCTTGTTATACCTATTTTCGTCAATTTACCTTTCATTCTAAGTCTTGAAGTAACACATGTTAAACAATAAACGTTATATAGAATACACTATGGAAGAAATACATCTTGTATTATTGTTGTGTTGATGCCGGGCTTGCAGCTCCTCTCAGCCAAGGTCTTGCAGCATTTTGAGCAATACGTTCTTGTGTGATCATTGAAATCAGTAGAGACGTAGCACGTGTTCCAAGAAAATAACACGAAATGACATTCCAAACTTTTCAACAGTAATGAAGGCTCTTGATTAATATCTAGACTATCTAGAAGGTATATACGAACAAATAGCATACCGATAGACGATGGCACGTGTTTTGGCAGCTGAATATCTCTAGCTACCACTTCACTGGACGATTGTAGCAGCGGAAACATAGATTTCGCGTACCGGCTGGTACTAGACAAGAAACCTGAAAATGTTTTTTTTATTAAAATATATGTCTGATGAGTATTCAAATATACATATGTCTGATATGTACTAAACGATTAATATATGTATGATGTGTATTACAATATACAATTCATGTCTGCTGTGTATTAAATTATACATATATGTCTGATGTGTATTAAAATATACATATATGTCTAGTGTGTATTAAAAAATACATATATATGTCGGATGTGTATTAAATAATAAGTTATGAAAGCATATAATGCATTATGCACGATAAAACGATCGTTACCTTTCTTAAAATCTCTTTTCCCGGTGTCAATGCATACTCCATCACGCGTTCTGTCTACTCTTCCAGTCCACCGTGATGGTGCGATTTCACGGGTAACATCTTTCCTACGTGTCTGCGTTTCTCGTGCACGTCTCTCTAATGGTAAACAGTTTAATAATTATGAGATCAGTTTTATGTATACTTAACAAAATGTATAACACATCGTGAACGTGTCTGCCTATACAACTTATGAGATCAGTTTTATGTATACTTAACCAAATTTATAACACAACATGAACGTTCCTGCCTATACAACTTATGAGATCAGATTGATGTATACTTAACCAAATGTATAACACATCGTGAACGTTTCTGCCTATACAACTTATGAGATCAGTTTTATGTATACTTAACCAAATTTATAACACAACGTGAACGTGTCTGCCTATACAACTTATGAGATCAGATTTATGTATACTTAACCAAATATATAACACAACGTGAACGTTTCTGCCTATACAACTTATGAGATTATGGGACACTTCTTTCAAAATAATATGGAAACAAAAATACACACATCTGAAAACGATACTTGGTATTTTTTAAATTTCTAGAGATGTTAAAGAGTACACGTGCAAAATGTGTTTTAACTGAAGGTAGAGCAAATCTTATGCAATTGTTTATCACCATATGTCAACCATATATTGGGACATAGGGATCTGTGTATTAACCATATTAACATAAACTACACTATTGCTTTTAACAACGAACACGAGGCCCAAGAAGGCCTTTGTACGCTTTACTTGCTAAAACGGCTATCAAGGGTTGTCGACATACAATTCCAATAAGTACTTCTTTTAAAACGTTACAAAAGCAACAGGGCTAGGATGCACCTTGTAATCATGGGCAATACGTCTGCTGTGCCTAGTCTGGCATGGATATTTTTTAATTTGTCCCACTTTCTGCTGTGAATGAAAGTTCATAACAAGAGGGCCAGGATGGCCCTAGATCGCTCATCTGGTAGTCATGGGCAATAAATCTGTTGTGTCTAGTTTGGCATGGGTATTTTTTAATTTGTCCCACTTTCTTCTATGAATGAGATTTCATAAAAATGGGTTAGCTTTTTAAGCTCTTATTGATATTAACATTCTTAACAAATTTGGTAAAGATGAGATAAAAAATGAAGTAGCAACATATTTAAAATAGATAGAATAGAATTGAAATAGATATATTAAAAAATAATGGAAAAAAATATATATATATATAAATGAAAAAATAAAAAAATGGATAAGAAAACAATAAAAAACTAAATAAATAAAAAATGTGTGTAAGTTTGGTTAAGATTGCTCAAGAAATTTGGCCTGTATCGTGTTAACGAGGCAAAATATAGCATTTTTAATTAAATCAAGGGCAATAACTCCGCTGTTATTGGTCCGATATGACTGTTTTTCGAACTTCTCCGGGTTTTCATTGACATTAACAATCTGATAAAAGTTCGGTAAAGATTGGATAAAAAATGAAGGCCCTATCGTCTTAACGAGGCAAAATATAGCATTTTTAACTAATTCAAAGGCTATACCTCCGCTGTTACTTGTACGATCCGGCTGGTTTTCGAACTTTGTCGAGCTTTCATTGATATTAACAATCTGTTAAAGATTGGTAAAGATCAGATGAAAACTGAAGCACCTATTGTCTTAGCGAGTCCAAATATAGCATTTTCAACTAAATCAAGGGTCATAACTCCGCTGTTACTGGTCCAGTCTGGCTGGTTTTCGAACTTTCCGACCTTTCAATGATAGTAACAATCTGGTAAAGTTTTTTAAATATCGGATGAAAAATGCAGACCCTATTGTCTTAACGAGGCAAAATATAGCATTTCTAACTAAATCAAGGGCCATAACTCTGCTGTTACTGGTCCGATCTTGCTCGTTTTCGACCTTGTCCGAGCTTGCATTGATATTAAGTTTGGTAAAGATCCGATGAAAAATGAAGGCCCTATCGTCTTAACGAGGTAAAAGTTAACAGACAGACGACGGACAGACGACGTACGACGGACAACTCGCCATCCAGTAGAGCTAAAAAGCGGACTAAAATAATTGAGTTGCTTAGTGACTTAATCGATACAATAGTAGGCATAGGATATGCTTAAATTCGTGCTGGAATAAAATGTTAATGTCTTTCTGATTCGTATCTGAACAAATTTCGTGTAAAAGTTACACTTATGTTTTACTTTGTATTTGTCCTTCATGTAAAAGTTACACTTATGTTTTACTTTGTATTTGTCCTTTATGTAAAAGTTACACTTATGTTTTACTTTGTATTTGTCCCTTATGTTAAAGTTTACTTTGTATTTGTCCTTTATGTAAAAGTTACACTTATGTTTTACTTTGTATGTGTCCCTTATGTTAAAGTTACACTTATATTTTACTATGTATTTATCCTTTACGTAAAAGTTACACTTATATTTTACTTTGTATTGGACGTTCATGTAAAAGTTACACTGATGTTTTACTTTGTATTAGTTCTTTATTCATTGGAAGTCAGCCAAGTTTCTTTTCTATAGTGAGACAGACACACTTCGTAAGAGTATTGAAATGAATCTGGTTACTAAAATAAATGTAATGCTTCTTGTTATACATATTTTCGCCTTTCGTTCTAAATCTTGAAGTAAAATATGTTAAACAATAAACGTTATACAGAATACACCATGGAAGAAATACATATTGTATTATTGTTTTGTTGACGCCGGGCTTGCAGCTCCTCCCAGCCAAGGTCTTGCAGCATGTTGGGCAAAACGTTCTTGTCTGATCATTGAAATCAGTACAGACGTAGCACGTGTTGCAATACAATAACACGAAATGACATTCCAAACCTTTCAACAGTAACGAAGGCTCTTGATGAATATCTAGACTATCTAGAAGGTATATACGAACAAATAGCATACCGATAGACGATGGCACGTGTTTTTGCAGCTGAATATCTCTAGCTACCACTTCACTGGACGATTGTAGCAGCGGAAACATAGATTTCGCGTATCGGCTGGTACTAGACAAGACACCTGGAAAAAAACATTGCTAAAATATACACACATGGCTAACGTGTATTAAAAGATACATATGTCTGATGTGTATCTAACTATTAACATATTTCTGATGTGCATTACAATATACAATTCATGTCTGCTGTTTATTAAATTATACATATATGTCTGATGTGTATTAAAATATACATATATGTCTGGTGTGTATTAAGATATACATATATATGTCTGATGTGTATTAAATAATAAGTTATGAAAGCTTATAATGCATAATGCATGATAAAACGATCGTTACCTTTCTTAAAATCTCCATTCCCGGTGTCAATGCGTACGCCATCACGCGTTCTGTCTATTCTTCCAGTCCACCGTGATGGTGCAATTTCACGGGTAACGTATTTTCTGCGTTCCTGCCTTTCTCGTGCACGTCTCTCTAATGGTAAACCATTTTAATAATTATGAGATCAATTGTATATATACTTAACCAAATATATATGTCTGATGTGTATTAAAATATTATTTTATGTCTGATGTGTATTAAAATATTCATATATGTCAGGTGTATTAAAATATTCGTATATGGCATGTGTATTAAAATATTCGTATATGTCATGTGTATTAAAAATAGTCATAATATGCCTGATGTGTATTACAATATATATATACGTCTGATTTGTATTAGAATATCTATATATGTCTGATGTGTATTAAAATAAATAAAAATAAATAATAATTATTATATGATGTGCATAATAATATACATTATGTCTCATGTGTATTAAAATATTCATATATGTCTGATGTGTATTAAAATATACATATATGTCTGATGTGTATTAAAACAATTTATATATTTATTTTTTTTAAATTTTTAATATATATATGATGTGTATACTAATATGCATATATGTCTGATGTGTATTGAATGTTACAGGGATTCATTAGACCTTTCTTTTCGGGAAAAAAACAACAACACGTAACATACCAGATAGTATTCCTTCAAAGTTTCATTATTGACAGAACACGCGTTTGGCTGAAACAGGTGAGCCAGGATAACAAACTTGGCAATATCTTTTCATTAAATACAATACTGAAATAGCTAAAATTTTCAAATTGGAACTTCAACGTTTATGAATTTCGTGTTACAAAGTGTCTGCGATTAAAAGTCTACAACAGCAGTTTAGTCCTTTCTCGAAACAGCTGCAACATTTAAAAAAAACAACAACATATCTTTGGATTTCTGTGGAATCAGGACCCGTTTATATTACGTCTATATACAGTCCCTGGTGCCCTGGTGGAATATTATACTGAATTAAGCGCGCAGTGTATACCTTATATAGCGAAAATTCCCAAGTTGCGTTTCTTTGTTCCTTTAGTATATTTTAGATCAATACCTTTTTAGTGGCAACATATAATTGTCTTGCTCTGTATTAGTAAGTTGGGGGCACCATCCAATACTGGGATATAATCCCTCTGCGCAGGCGCATACTACATAAGACATTAAGGTGGTTTATTTAAAATTGTCCCCAGTACATGCTTGAATACATAATTAAATAGCTTCCACACAATGTTTCGTCTGGATTTTTCTACTTTTTCTACGACAGCACACTTTCGTGCAAGAGGTGTGATGCTTCGGAAAAAATACAATTCGTTTGATGGGCGACATTACTGAAAGATGTAGCACGTTTGGCTGTATAGTAATTGCATTGCTAATAAAATTAATAAATAGCTATATGTAAATCAGCAAAGAAAGTAAATTCCTAAACCACATACTAAATATAAAAGCAACGTACAGTAGGCTGCATGAACTAATTTAATACAATATTCGACAACTAAAAATCGACCGCCATACAAAGCCTAAATCGTGATTGAAAATGACGTTAAACACCATCCAAATCAAATCAAATTAAACAATAATTCAGTATTGCATAAACTCACCATCTAAGGGTTTGTTTTCGGGGGGAATCATTCTCCTTTAAACACTGTATTACTCAAGTTACTGTGTGATCACAATATTAAACAATACCAACTGATTGTCTTCAGCGAATTTACACGCTTTGGCGCCAAACAATATCAACGCAAAGTGTCGGTTTACATCCCATTGACGTTACGTCGTCATGGCGAGCTCGTTCACGGCTAGAAATAGTTCCGCTTTACCAGCTCCTTTCTGCTTATTTTTTTTAAAATATTGCCATGATTTAACGTTGCCGCGCCTATGAAATATAACAAACTTGAAAGAAACAGTCTGGAAAATAGTCATTGTATCATATTTATAATTATCTAATTATCAAAGCGCAAACATATCTCTACGCCGACTAGTAACAAGAACGGTTACTCTATGTCATAGTGATATTTGCAAGAACGATTACTCGACGACGTTGCGTCATTTTCATGACGGCAACTATTTTGTTTTCTTTTAAAGATTGGTATATGTTGGATTTTAATTGTATTTTTGTACGCATCTTTATTTAATAAAGCTTGTTTTATAGATTTAATACAATGTAATTGTATTGTTTAAATCCGCGCTTTGGTCTAAATCAACAAATCCTTGTTACAGTTTAAAGACTGTGCCGAGGAATTTCGATTTAGTGAGAATCTATATAATTCATCCATGTAATTAATTGACCGCAGAGCCATATAATACCCATTTTCGCGCAGCAGGGCATCCGTTAATCTGAAGCAGATAGGCACATTTAAAAAAATAGAAATAGGATGGTGTAACAAAATGCTATCTGCAAATAGAGATAAAGCAGTGATATATACTTCTAACACTTAATTCTACATGGACAAAGTTTTAGCTCATTAGCTGGCATAATTGGTAATTTATTGCCATTTTATGGACCTCATGCTGGGTATGCCGACACCAAGCTGATTATCATGTAGCTTGAGATGAGTAGGAACTACTAGAAGTTTTCGGGAGAGTCTCTAAACTGTGTTAATGAGTTTTAATTAAGAATTCGCATTACAAACACCATGTTTACTATGTTATTGATGTATGTGAAATGAAACGTTTCGTATTTTTTAATGTTGAGAACCATATCAAATTTCCATAGTCCACATGTGGACGTATAAGAGCTTTGTATAACTGTATAAACAATTTCTTATCCAAGAACGTACATATTTCTATCAAAGTTGATAGATTCAAATATACCTGCCGAAATAATGTTCGTACTGCAGTCAAACTCAGTAATACCCTTGATAATGAGTTAAAGCTTATAATTTATTAGTTATACGTTACTGCACCGATTCGATATATCTGAATCGCGTTGATGCATTTCGTTATAGAATTTCATAATCGCCCAGATGACAGAGACCAAAGTAAATAAGAGGTTAATTTGAATACTCGAAGCCGAAGGTTGTTTTTGGAAAGAATTTGTTTCATTTTTAAGTTAACATGATGGAATGATTGAAGCATGCCATTAAATGTCGCGACCACGGTAGCGTCCAACAGCTGTTTGATGAAAAAATGGCTATATGCCTTACAAACTCCCGTACTGGTGGAAAAAAAACAAAGACCGATACTAGTATTGACCAGCTGTCCCAAATTCTAGTCCCAGACTGCTAAGGGGGTAAACCTTATAGCACTGGGACTATACGTGGTAAGTAAAGAGAGCATTCATGATTATAAAATGACACACATGAAAACTCTTTGTTTTAATAGTATTGAGCTTTTAGTAACCATACAATTATATGTGCGATTTTACATCTTTAGTATTTGTTAAATACCAAGGACAGGAACTCTATAAGAATATTTCTTTCGTTCCAATCCTATTAACTTTGTATATATTTAAATCTATAAGTTGTAAAAAAAAAGCTGAATATATGTTCAAACCAAGAGTGAGCCTTTGTGATCGGTCTATGTCCAGCGTCCGTACGTCCGTATTCCACATTTTGTATCCCTAATAATGTTGATACCATTTGGTCAATTTTGTTCAAACTTCACTTATGATTGTAGCTATCCTTTTTGTCAATTTGGGATGTGACACCCCCAGTGGTTGGGGCATAAAACAAATATTCCCCCAAATCGCCAGTGTTAGTGGCTTTTAGTGAGCAGGTAGTGCTCCGAGGTGTGCTCTTGTGAGCCGTCGTCGTCGTCCGTGTTCCACAATTTGTAACCCTACTAATTTTGATACCCGTTGGTCAACTTTATTCAAACTTCACATGTATAACCTTATGATAGTAGCTATCATTTTTTTGCCACTTTGCGATGGGACACATCCAGGGCATAACAATCTCTGAAACCGCCAGTGTTAGAGGCTTGTAACTTTGCATGCAGCATTGGCTAGTGGTCCTTTACCAAGTTTGATGTAATGGTGAACCTGGGATCATATGGATCGGCCCTGAGGTAACACTTTTACATTGGTATAAATTTGCTCAGGTGAGCGATTTAGGGCCAGCATGGCCCTCTTGTTTAAATTCTGTATATAATTACGAACGACTTGTACATTGCCCTCCTCTCCACTTCAAGACCAAAATGATTGGAAAGGACGACGGGTTAAACAATACAAAGTATTAACATTTATTAAATGAATCGTGTCACAAGAAAATGGGCCTTATGGCAATTGCGACCAGTGTAGATACAAGCCAGACTGCTCGTCCGTGGAACCTGACCAGGGTCTGCACTGTGTGCGTGTAGCCTCTGGAAGGCTTTTTTTGTCTGAATAACGTGTGGTGTAGACTCTGATCGGACTGCATGGACGTGCAGGCTAATCTGGGTCTACACTGCCATAAGATTTCAATCTCCATCATGTTGAGCAGCTATTGTTGAAGTGTGTCACTAAGTCCAACTATGAGTCAGGGTTTAAAACTGTTACAGAATTGTATACGGATGACTTGAACAAAAACGTTTTGAGTTACTAAGTGAAAGCATTTGAAATTAAATTTGAAACTGACAAAATGCCGGACGAACTTGCCTTATCTGACATTATCAGTTACTTTAAGTTGATGCCTCAACGTGAATGCAAATGGCTTAGTGAAGTTTTGAAACTTTTGAAATTGGTGTTGGTTATGCCTGCTACCAATGCCACAAGTGACGTCATTCATGTCAGTAGTCTCCGCAGAATCAAAACATATTTGAGGTCGACAATGACACAAGATCGACTGAACAGCCTGATGGTGTTAAACGTAGATAAGGATTATATAGACAATTTAAGCTTAGTCGACGTTGCACAATCATTTGTTAATGCGGCTTCAAAACGGAAACTAGTATTTGGCAAATTCAGTTTGAACAGTTAATACGTACAAACGTTCTATTATAATTAATATATAGATATATAGTATGTATTACTATGGAAAAAAGTTGTTAAATTATATGGTTGTTGTTGTTGTTGTTGTTGTTGTTGTTGTAAACAAAATTATGGACGCCCCAATATGAAACCCTTCGTTACGCCCATGTACAGTTTTACTTATATGCATTTCAAAATTTAATGTGTTTGTAAAATGTATTCCACGGTCCTTTTCTGTTTCATCAACAGCCACTTGTGAATATGTATTGTTTTTATCAAACATTTGATATTCAAATTCATAGTTTAAGTTTCCAAAATGGAGTATTTTACATTTCTTCACATTAAATTGCAACATCCAGTCCGAGCTCCATGAGCACAGAGAAGATACATCTTGTTGCAGTTGGGTCTGGTCATCTTTGGATCTGATAACATTATACAGTTTAGTGTCATCTGAAAACAGACGACACACACTCATAACTATATCTGGGACATCGTTGATATACAATATTCATAGTATTGGACCTAATATTGATCCTTGCGGTATACCAGAGACAACACCCCTCCAACCTGAAGCACTACCCTTTGCTTTCTGTTCTTAAGGAAGTTTTCAATCCATTTCAGCAGTTTTCCATCTATACCATATGCCTTTATTTTATGCAGGAGACGTTGGTGAGGTACGGTATCAAATGCATTAGCAAAGTCAAAATAGTTAGCATCCACCTGGCAGTTTTCATCAAGCGCATCTGCACAGTCATCTAGAACCCTTAACAATTGCAAGATGGTAGTTCTATGTTTACGAAACCCATACTGACTGTCTGAAAACAGGTCGTGTTGAATCATATGTTCAAGTATAGCTTCTCGCACAATCTTTTCCAGCAATTGATGTCAAAGACACAGGTCGATAATTTTCTGGTCCAGATATTTTACTATTTTTGAATGAACATGTATGTATATACGATCTTCCATGACTATGCTAGTATATATTTAAAGTAAACGCTCGTAATACCCTAATGAGATGTGATACAACTCTACAGACGGTGTTTTATGTCACCTAAAACTTCGTATTATTTGATGATATAGGCGAATATTTGCACGTTTTATGGGTCACGAACTCAAAATATGAATGTAAGACCAACGTTTATTTATAAAACCATAGTTTAATCATTTATTTAATATTCGACGTAAAACATGATATATTCATGCTAAACGTACTTAGAAAACCCATATACTAATTACTTTTGACAGTTTTTTTGTTGGAAAAGGAAGTCTCGTTATCTCCTTAATTATATGGAAAGAAACCGCTGATACTCATCATATTTTTGTATGACAAAATTGTCAATAGATATACCTTAATTATTTATTTTTCTTCTTCTTTTTTTCAGTTACGGGCATAGGGCATTGTGATCGTTCGTCATCAGTATACATTATGAAAAAGATACTATACAAATTGAAATCAAACTGTTTGTTTTTCTTTGTGTAAAACAAATACGTCTAGACAGAAAAAAAAGAGAAAATATATAATATGAAATACAAAATACATATTATAGGTTATTGAATTTGTATGGCTAAATATTACTTGGAACGAGTTGTTTTGGCAAAGGACGACGAGCTTGCGAAATGCTGAAATGCGCCGGGTATCTTTCCATTTCTTGCTTGCTCTGGGTATCACTCACTCATCCCGCAATATATAAATGATTAAACTATGGTTTTATAAATAAATATAGAGTTCACACTTAGCTCAATGCAAACTAAACGGGACAATATGAAAGTATACAATAAATGTATATATATATTTATGTGCAATATTGTACAGGAATGTCGATGCTAATTTGCTTTCTGTAGTATCCGTTGAGCATCGCTCGATCAAATATTTTACGTATGGCGGGATGTATACAGTACTGGTTCTACCAAAGAAAAATAGGATAATCTGCCTCCGCCAATAAAATCAAAAAAATCCAGTGTCATATATGGTCTAAAAATGTGCTAAAAATCAAGTAAAACACCATTCACATTAACAAACAATCGTTCACACGTAGCCGAAATTGCCCGAGTTTTCACGAACGATCCGACGAGCTCTCAAAGCCTAAAGATATAGCAGGATATATGTAGTATACGATAAAGAAACAAAAGAAGCCTGTATCTTCCGAGAAACGACTTAATGATTCGAGAGAACCCATAACTATATTTATTTTGTATCAATGTTACAACAGCAAATATTTGCATTAAAAGTGCCCTTTCGCCCATGATTTTTAAATTTCTCAACCGATTTCGAAAAGAAAGGTATTTTTTCATTTCTCACTAAAAATGTCTGTCTCAATGATATACATCATATTTAGGTATTAATAGAATTTTGCTTTAAAAGTCCAAAACATCCCCGAAAAACCTGGGGTTAAACAAGAGCCAAAACAATAATACGAATACACAGGAATCCAATTTTGATATGCAGTTTTCGAAAATTAAACCACACACAATTATACAATAAAACTTTATATGACTGTTCTTATTTCTACAAATAATCTTGGACCATCTATTCGCCGATCATATGGTGTGTTTGTTTGTTTGTTTGTATGGTGTTTTACGTCATTTTCAACAAATGTAAGGTTATATATGAAGGTCAATTTTTTGTGGTGGAAGCAGACCACCCACTTTTCCTGGGTAGAACCATTACTGTACACCTCCCGCCATCCGTAAGAATCGACACTCCGACCATATGGAGAGAACTGTAACTAATGTTGTAATAACTTGGAGTTCAATCCATTTGCATATGTTGCTATGAATATTGTGATGTTGAATTGATGTATTGTAACATATCGGCGATAAAATATCATTAAAGGAAAAGTAAAGCCGACCATATGCTGAAATGCGCCGGGTATCTTTCCATTTCTTGCTAGCTCTGGGTATCACTCACTCACTTCCCGCAATATATCTATCCAGTAAATTTGGCAATCTCTACCCAGAGTTATCGTTCCTTGCACTCATACATCTCTGCTAACTACTAAATTACACGATTTTGGTAAAACCTTTTTAAATTGGAATATGTTTGCCTGAAACTTATTTATTTCTTGTGTAAATATATTAGATATTGCATTATTTGAAATAATGCATGAAAACAATTTAGTTTTAATCGGGACTATTTTACTACTAAAATAATACGTACTTAGGTCTCCTCAATCGAAACACCATATGCAAACATTTCAAACCGTAGCTCGATAGTAGAAAATTACTATAAAAAAAAAAATCTTAGAAATAAAAATTGAAATTATTTCTTTGCAGATCACGTAAAAGGATTTATTATAAACATCGTCATAACTTTTTGAATAATCACGTGACCTAACCGTTCGCCCTACTTCCTTTGACGTTGACAGAGTCAAATGAGGAACGAGTGTACTCTGGGTAGAGATTGACATCTCTGTCAACGTCTCATCAAATACCAAGAATCTTGGCAAACGATGAAAAACGATGGAAATGCAAAATGTCTTGATTGCACTAATATGTTTCTGGAAATGCTTAAATTACAAAAGTAAACAATTTTTCGGCTTGAATGTTTTATATATACAGTAAATTATGCTCAGAATTATATTGCGATAGAATAAGGGTTTGTACTTTGGCATATCACTCCGCCGTCGAAACATTCAAAATCGTTCACATAGGGTTACAGTACAGCATTTTGTTTACCAGCACTTTCCAGAATCACATAGCTCTTAACTTAAATTACTAACTTAAACTATATATCAAAATGTAGAAAACAAGTCGTGTTTCTTTCGACTGTTTACGTGTCAATCAGCAGCCGATAGTTGGTGGTGTCAGTGAAGTTCTGTTCGCCATTTTGATATTTTAGCTATGGTCATATGACAAATTATCATGTGATCGCAGGCTACCTTTCAGGTCAATGTAATGGCCTCTTGGAGTGATTGCGTCGTTTGACTGACCGACCAATTTGACAGCCTCGTCAATCATTATCTTTTTTATCTAAACAAAAAAGATTTCGCGAGAAAATGCTGTTACTGTTAATAAATTGCTCAGGTATCAGCTTCAAATTTATCAGTTGAATCGATTCTCCTCCTTCACCACTGGCGTTTTGGACTAGAATGGACCGCCTCTCAAAACTAGAGACAATGATGGGTACATTGCACCGAAACAGTTTAATCAATCGGATTTTAAACTACAGAAAAACGAAATATTTGCTCACCGAATCGAAACCAGTATCACATCCGGGCACTTCCGGTTAGACAGGTACCTGCATTGAAATTGCCCTTTGCTTATATTGTTTTTTTTGCTAATTGCTTTTTGTTAAATGCTTGTTGCAATTTGATAATTGCTTTTTGCAATCTCAGGTATACATTCCTTACAGTGGAGTAGTGCTCATTGCCAATTGTTTATTGTTTATTGCTCATTGCAAACTTGCTTTATATTGCTCATTGCCAGTTACGCTCTGTAATGTAATTTGCATGTTGAATCAATCTCATTAAAATAATATATTATAATTACGCCTTGATACTCTCCGCTATAGTTTAGAGTATCGTAGCGTGATAAAGGGTCTGATTTTAAAGAGACTGATGTTGAATAATACAATTTCAATTTCAAATTCTTTATTCGGCACAAACATTACAATGTTTTTCGCCAATACAATATAGGCGGATACAATTCAATACAATACAATGAGAAGAATATGTTGTAAATGTACATTATATGAGTTGAAATGTATGACAAGTATACAAATTGCACATTTGAAATATACTATCGATCCTTCTGTGCTGTAATTTACATTAATTAATATCATGCATTAGTATGATGATGTTGCAAATAATGAAGTAAAATAACGTATTAACCAAATGAACACGATATGAGACTGACGCGTTACCAACTATATTATCAATGTTATCATTCATAATATAATAATAATAATAATAATAATAATTGTTGTAAAGCATCTGTACATACTTACCAAGTATTGGTTCCGGAACGGAGTACTTTGGCAAGTAGAAGTTACAGATGTCTTTACAGGTTGGTGTGTGAGCTCGAACTGGCTTCTAGCGGGTGAATGGTGACGTCACCCGCTTCGGCGCAGGCGCAATGGATTAGGCTGGATCGCAGGTGTCGATCGACCAGTGGTAGAATTACAACACTCCTGTCACTTTTAAAAAGGGCAAAGCCCCCAATGCCTGCTGGTCCCCCGACACCGTCAGCAATGGCTCACTCTTACCAAGAGTGTACACTCCGTGTACCAGTGGCGGTACAATCCAGACTTCATATAAATCATTAGCCTGAAGATTGTAATAAGGAAGATTTACAATACCCACTATAGTATGGGTTTAGAGTAAGGTCGCGAGTTACCAACAGACGTTGAATTATAAAGTATTATTATAAAAGTTAAAGTTATGTTAAAATATTCACACCTCAACGATGGAGTTGTGAAAGTAAAAGTTACTTATATACAAAAAAATTTCACACATCTCAATAGAGTCCTGTGATTATTTACATTACAAATGATGAAGTTGCAAAGGTGCAAGTTATATATAAAAGAGGTTCACACATCTCAACAGAGTACTGTGACTAGTTTACCTTAAAAGTAATAGTATTGATGGCTCTATAATGACGGTTATAGAGACAGTATGGCGTGTGCGTGTATCGTCCCAGTGGGTGCACTGCGGATATCCGAATTGCCTCTTAGAACCCATACAGCACTTTCAAGAGATGCACCTATTAGGCCGGCCAGATCCCCACCACGCCTCTCAGCCACCAAGCGGCCAACATCCCCTATGAATAGAGGGTTGTTTGGTTTTTGATGCGGGGCCGGAGACAGGTAAGGGGAGTCAGTCTCGAGCAATATACGGTTCTCTGGGACTGCCGCCAAGCCCAGCAGCTGAACCTCCGAGAAGTGCTTAACATTGGCTGTGAATCCGAAGAAGCAATTCCTGTAGTAACTGAGCCACCCGTTCACATCGTCCGCACCACCCCCAAAACAATGCAAGTGTATAGGTTGGGACAAGCCACAGTACTTTTGGACTATATGGAATGCTTTTATGTACAGGTCTGATCCCTCCCTACTATTGTTCCCTCTTATATGGAGGACAAGTGGTAAACTTACACGACTCTGGTTTAGGATACGCCTTAAGGTATCCTCCTGATGCTGCCAGGTGTGACAGGGTTCAGTCATGTCCAGACCCACCTCTCCCAGGGCAGTAACATTGGGGTTCCCCAAGAGAGCTATAAATTCTCTCTCTCTGTCCTCTGAAAAGAGGTGTACCTTACGGGGGTGAACCCCTATTGCTACCTTTACGCCGGGCACCTCTGAGAGAGACTTAGGATAATCCTCAGGATCACAATAAACAGTCACAACACCCTTGATATTACCTTGGACAGAAGGCTGTACGACCAATTGTGCGGACAAAAGGTCACTTACCGAGGCGTTTGACTCTTTCCCCCACAATGCCCGTCTCGATCTGTCCAGATGCATATGACTGTCAATGGCATCGAATACACCCATCGGGTTGGGGACCCTGTTCTGTATCCCAAGTGGTTCACACTCTGAGGTTTGGGGTAAATCCCCACTCCATACTGAGTTGTGATAGGGTTCATACTGAGGTAAGTCTCCGATAACCCCTCCGCCACTGTTTCCGTCAGATTTAAGGAAGTTGATTCCTCCCTATAGGTCTTCAGGAACTCCTTGTATTGGCTCACCGAGACCAGATTGAGTAAGCTGGCCAGGGGACGCCAATGAATTAAAGTGGCGGGGGAATTTAAAGGAGCCAAGGTGAACCCCTCGACTGGCACTCTCCACCCATTAAATCTACAGAGCTCATGCATGGCCACTGCAGATCTGTTGGTAATGGTAGACAAAGACGGGACCAAACCCCGATCATTTATTACGTGCACCAGCTGATCTATGGGTTCACCAGTTCCCAGTAACCACGAGCTCAGGAGCCCCAGGGCCGCCATTATTTTAGCCTGGAACTCTGGGGCTGCCACTGTTTCTGTCGGCCAAGTCTCCCAAAACAGCTCCGGCATATGTCTGGAAGTTACATGCTGCTTCATGGATTTGGTTTTCCTGTTGCAACCAGTTATTGGGCATGTAGAGTACTTCGCAAATTTAAACCAGGCTGCCCTGGGAGGCCTTTCCGGGACTTCCGCAATAACGTCCTGAGCTCGATCCTCCACTTCAACGTCATTACTAGGACGAGAAGGCAAGGTCGAGGCAGTCGGACAAGGGACATCTGACACATTCTGAATAGTGACCTTCATCAAGGGCAAAGGCTTGGTCTGTTTCCCTTCTCCGATACCCCTACCCTTCCTCTTTGCCCCCCGATTCCTACGCTTACGCTGACTACTTATCCCATCGCTTGGTATCGCATTGGGAACAGCGCCAGTATTCATGACAATTGGATGTTCGCCTTTGACACATTCTTCACTTCTCTCAGGTGAGATAGGAGTATTGTGAATATTAAGGCAAACATCCACAACAGGTCCTGATGCTGC
Source organism: Cyrtodaria siliqua (assembly GCA_037043455.1). Lineage (NCBI taxonomy): Eukaryota > Metazoa > Mollusca > Bivalvia > Adapedonta > Hiatellidae > Cyrtodaria > Cyrtodaria siliqua. The sequence continues at coordinate 178,696 of JAWPHD010003060.1, read as the reverse complement.
ATGAATTTCACATCCCATAACGGTATTGTGATCTTCCATATGCACATCCGGTGGACCCACATACACTTCAGGATCTGATGGTAACTCCTCCTCATGCCCAGTTCCACCTGTGAGAACAATCGCTCCCCCAACCAGAGATGTAGTCTGCTTGGGGAGTGATGGATTATCCACCAAGCGAATGTCCTTACAGATGGATGATGGCTCATAAACCTGTTCCTTGATCTTGGGTATAGATACTCGGTTCCTGTTTTTGGATTTGTGCGGAAGATTTTGTAAAATCCATGATTCCGAGAGGAAAGTTACGGATTCCAATTGAGCTTTTTCTACCCAAGACCAGTTATTTTGTTTTACGGCCAGCTGGTACATAGAGATTAGTAATCTCTGGAACTCCACACCGGGTAGTCCATGAGCCATGCCTAAAGTGTCGCGGATAAGACACCGGGGATTCATTAATTTCCCTAGCATCAGGTGGCCCTCTACCAGCTCTATAGTGTTGGTGTAGGCCATTTTCCTGAAAGAGATTGAGCAGAGATTAGCCCTTGCAAATAGGGCATTGGTACTCTTTGATACCACGGGCCTCTTGTACTGTGATATTCACACAGGCTCCATGATACCATTCGGCACACTTATCGCACTGGATCATAAATTCTCCCGAATATGGCTTCCTACATACACAGAAAAGTTCCTTACCATCTTTTGATGGTTCGTTCCCCTTCTGAGTTGTGGATTTTAGATTTTTCTTATAATTTTGCAACCATTCGGGAATCTGGCGATCCATACACAGCTTCATTTTGTCATGGTGAGTTGTGATTATCGAGTGCCTTAATTTGACTCGGTATAATGCTGCCGATAATTTTGCAATGATTATACCGGGACTTTTCCAAAGGGGGAGTAGTTTTTTACTGACCCCTTTTTTTGGGGCGTTATTCTCGATATAAACTAGATCGCCTATTTGGTATGATTTTACCAGTGTCCGTAAATCATAATCTCTTTTCATTCTCTTTTGTGACATTTTTAAGGTGTCCCTTGCTGTTTTATGGGCTAATGAAACGGCATTCTCTAACAGACGCACATAGCTGTCCGGATCAGAATCCCTTAAGTTATCATGACTTTTTGGGTACATAAGATCCGGGGGTTGATTTACCTCTCTACCTAACATTAATTTATTAGGTGTGAAGCCCGTTTGCCTGTTGACGCAAGATCGCATGGCACTCGAAATTTGTGCTAGAAATATGTCCCAGTCTTTGGGGGATTTCTGAACATAACAGCGCACGGCGTCCATAAGAGTCCTATTATACCGTTCCACTTGTCCATTCCCAGAAGGTCTGAAGGGTGTATTTCTGGCTTTGTGAATTCTGGTCATTTCACAGATTTTAGTGAATAGGTCGCTTTCGAAGTTCCGACCCTGATCACTAAATATCTCTAACGCATAGCCAAAACGAGAGAAGAACTCGTTTATTAACGCGTGAGCTGTAACATCTGCCGTTTGTGATGGAAGTGGTACGCACTCTATCCATTTAGTGAATTGGTCCACTATCATCAATATGTATTTGTTACCCCGATCAGTTGGGGTTAGTGGACCTAGGAAGTCGATGTGTACCCTTTCCATTGGAGACCCAGCATGGAATTGTATCATTGGACTTCGACTTTTACGCGTGACAGATTTGCTTTGGTTACAGACCGCACATGAACTTATGAATTTTTTTATATCTTGTGACATTTTATACCAAAAATATTTTTCTTTTAATTTACTTTTTGTGCGGTCTATACCTTGATGGCCTGCGGACGGAATGTCATGGTGCATTTCGAGGATTTCATTTTTTAGGTCTGATGGAATGACTAAGACCTTATCTTTGTTTTCCTCCCTTTGCTTCCATAGCACTCCATCCACTAGGAAGAATAAGTCCTTATTAATCCAATAATATTTTACCGCTTGATTGGCTGCAAACAGTACTCCCTCTTCGGGTTCCTGTTTGTCTTTTAGCCAATCCAACAGAAATGTTAAATCTGGGTCTTGATTTTGCAGTGTTACTAGCTCCGTTCTTTTCTGACCCCAGTACACACCTTGGTGGTCCCTGACTATGTTCACCCTACTCCCATCACAATGGTTGGGCAAAAGTCCATCGCAAAGGTTGGGCAAATGTCCATCACAAATGTTGGGTTGTGGGTCATAGGCTATAACTCCACCAGGGTCCCAGGGCCAACTCATGTCATCTAGCTCTTGGTCCTGGGGTGATATAAGGCCCTCAACCGGTTTAATTGATTTGCATGACTCGCGACACATGCAAGTGTTTGCTTGTGATACGCTTTTGTGCAAGGCGCCTTTTGATAGAGGACGTACATCATCAACTTCTGAGGTGAAATTGAACCAATTTTTGTGCAGTCTTTGACAATATGTACATCCTCCACATGGCAAGAGCTTTGGGTCTTGACCCAACGTGTAATGTCTACAAGTTCCCGATAGTGGTACACACCTTGACAGGGCATCTGCATTACCATGTTTTGCACCGGGACGATGTTGCACAACCATATCATACTGACTTAACTCCTCTAACCAACGGGCAATTTGACCCTGAGGGTTCTTAAAGTTCAGTAACCAGGTCAGGCTGCTGTGGTCCGTTCTAACAACGAGTTTTCGTCCTAACAAATAGTGTCGGAATTGTCGAGTGAATCGTACCACAGCTATAGTAATTCCTGTCTGGTCGTGCAATATCTCTGTTGCTCCGGTGATAAGGCATAACTACCATAGGTGATCACCTTTTCTTCACCGTTTTGTACTTGGGAAAGCTCTGCTCCTATTGCATATATAGATGCATCCGTGTCTAGGATAAACAGGTCTGTACTATTCGGCAGGGCAAGAACAGGAGCATGAGTTAAGGCATGTTTTATGTTCTGAAATGCCTGCTCCTGGTCCTTACCCCACACAAATGCACTTTTTCCAGTTACCCCGTGCAGCTAACTTTGCGTAGTCTTTGATAAATATTCTGTGGTAGTTGGCCAAACCCACGAAACGTTCTACGTCTTTCGTAGAGTTGGGAATAGGCCATTCCCGAACCACAGAAATGTCTTTATCGGACAGTTCCATACCCTCGCCTGTGACCATTCGTCCCAGAAACTCTACCTTTCTCCGAAAAAACTCACATTTCTTTGGTTTTAGCTTTAATTTATATTGCCTCAGACGTTCGAACACTTGTTTCAAGTTGTTTAAGTGATTGTTAAAGGTTTTTCCTAATACCATTATGTCGTCTAAGAATGCCAAGACTATATTCCATGTGAGCCCTCTCAGAACCAGGTTCATTACTCGGGCGAAGGTCGCTGGGGCGTTGCACAGACCAAAGGCCATTTTTATGAATTCGAAAAGGCCAAATTTGGTGGTAAAAGCTGTTTTCTTTTTATCTTCCTCAGCTATAGGTATTTGCCAATAAGCTGAGTTTGCATCCAATTTGGAAAACCACTTGTTACCAGCCAAAGTGTCTATGCAATCTTCTATTAAGGGCAACGGGAAACTGTCCTTAATAGTGACATTGTTGAGAGCCCGATAATCCAAACACCATCTGACCGTTCCATCCCTTTTCCTTATTAACACTGGAGGAGCCGCCCAGTCAGAATTTGATGGTTCTATAACCCCTGCATTCAACATTTTTTCTAAATGATTTTCTTCCTCCGAAACAAAACAGGCAGGGGTTCTACGCATTTTAAGTTTGACCGGCCTGGCATCTCCAGTATCAATATGGTGCTGAATTTCAGTAAAGTTACCCAAGTCAAATTCATCCTTGGCAAACACATCCTGAAACTCAGTTATCAATTCTGCAAAGGCTTCGACTTCTTCTGCCTTTAGATTGACACTGGACTGATGGAACATTACAGATAAATGGTCTGGAATGTTGTTTTTAGCTTCAACATTGCTCATGCTGACCTTCTGCACCTGTACGTTATTTGTTCCACTTAAAAGTTCATCTGGAACAGGCATTACAGTGTGTGCTAAGTGTGCCTCAGCAATGTTGAGCGTTTTCTTTACGGTAATAAACGTGTCGGTAATGTTAATCATACACACTTTAAGATCTTTATTGCCCGTATGTATGGTGCGAGGTACCAACAGTTTACTACTCTTTACTTTTATGGGCTCCACAACATATTGTGGTAGTACATGGTCTACCGAACAGTCAACTAGAACTACTGAATTAGGTGAATTTACCGTTCGCCGGTCTACACACACCCTAGCTACAGTAGGTTGGGAGTCATTCCCACCCTCTAATTCCATTTTAATGATCTCTTCTCCCACCGTTAGTTGGGAATTTAAAAGATCAATTTTGGTGCCATGCGCTTTCAAGAAGTCCAGACCTAACAGCATGGTATCTTGCATTGGAGCCACATAGACTCGTTCGTGGTACACTTTGTTCCCCAATTTGAGGGCCACGGGTCCCACGATAAAGCCTATCATGCTCAACTTCTTACCAGCTGTGTGTAGTCTGATGTTCTTGAGCACTGGTGGTCTAGGTTCTAGTTGTCTGTATAAGGAATCCGAAATTATAGTGACTTCAGCTGCAGTATCAACAACTGCTTGTGTAGGCTGTCTATTGACCACAGCCGCTACTCGGAACATAGACCCAGACCTTAATTGACAGACAGTTATGTCGTCAGGGCTTTGGGACCAAGTGTTCTGAGAATCTTTAGCTGATAATTTCTCTTCCTTTAACATGTTTTCACACCCCTGGTTATTAACCTTTGGCTGGTTTTCACACTCTTTAAGATTGTGATTATGCCTGTTAATAGGGTTGTGAGGCGACCCCTCTGACTGCTTTTCACACTCTTTATGATTGTGATTAAGCATGTCAATAGGGTTGAGAGGCGATCCCTCTGACTGCTTTTCACACTCTTTATGATTGTGATTAAGCGTGTCAATAGGGTTGAGAGGCGACCCCTCTGACTGCTTTTCACACTCTTTACGATTGTGATTAAGCATGTCCATAGGGTTGAGAGGCGACCCCTCTGGCTGGTTTTCACACTCTTTAAGATTGTGAATAGGCCTGTTATAAAGTTCCATATTATCACACCTCTTGTCCTGGGAAATGTGAGAACTATTACTATTCACACACTGCCTTAGGCCTGATTTGTGAATGCTTGGAGCTTTGGTTATGTGGCCTTTGATATCAGGGGTCGGATTTAGGCCTCTCGGTCCGACCCGGACTCGTTTAAAGAATCGTCGGACTTTTCCTGAGCATGTTCATCATCTTGGACGAATGAAACTGATTTCCGGTTATGAGCTGCACCCCTCAGGTTTTTTGGACATTCCCTAGCGAAATATCCTGCTTCATTGCATATGAAGCACCTGGTTCGGGTGGGGGAGGGTGACCTGGTTCGGAACCTGGACTGTTCAGTTAGGCCTTTGAGCGTTGTACTGACGTCCGATAGTATTGTAAGGACTTTGTCCATCTTGGTCTCTAACATAGAGACTCTGTCCTCCAACCTCGGTCTGGGTTTTGGGGAGGAATCTCTACGGGACAGAGCTGGACTCGTGACTGCCTGTACTTTTGGTTGTTCACATATTGTGTCCACAGGCTTCACGGGTTCCGGCTCCGTCTTAGAGCCATAGATGGCAGTTTGGTTTAGTTGATACCACCGTATTGCGTCTACGGCGGCTTCAACAGTCTCAGGCCTCGAGTTTATAACCTGGTGGCCCGCTGCTTTGTTTTCTAAGCCCTGACAGAGGCGCACTACTGCCAATTTGGCAATATGTACGTCTGGCAGGCCTTTGTAAGCGCGACACGCCAAGTCATAAATGCGGTCTGCCCAGTCCTCGAGGTCCTCTTTTGGTTTCTGGACCTCGGACATAAATTTGGCCATCAGTGCCTGAACCAAGTCCTTATTTTCGAATCTTTTAGTTAGTCGCTGAATGACTTCGGCGTAACTAATTGATTCGTTCCTGTTTAGAAGGTTGGTCAAGTACTTGCTTGCCTTCCCTTCCAAACTCCAAGTCAGTGCCTCCCGTTTCATAACCGGTGTCCATCCCATCGCGTCAGTGTAGCTAGTAAACTTCCGCAAGAAGATTTCCCATTCCGAGGTTCCGTCAAACCTCAGTGTTTTGGGAATTTCGTAATTCCGCGGGAGTTTAATACCCTGTGCGTCTTTAGTGCCCTTGGTGCTCTTAATATTTTGAGCTGACAGAATCTCTACTGTGTTAGCTAATAGCTTAATCAGTACAGTTTCCGTATTCTCAATTCGGGCATGATTCTCTTTATCTAATGCATTTTGCATTTCAAACGTGGTCGTACCCGGGGATGGTTTATACTCCGTGAACTTAGGCATGGCCATTTTGGGCATCTCACCTTTTTCTAGTTCACGTTTGAACTTAGGTCCCGTTTTTGGTTTAGCCCCTCCCGCCTCGAAATGTTTAATTTGTTCGGTGACCTGGTCAATGATAACCTGCTGCTGACCTTTTGGGTTTGACTTTATGGGGCTTAATGCTTTTGCCCCTTCGTCCACTGGGTTGGTGGTTCCAATGTCCAGTTTATCTGAGACATTGCCCATCTCCATCGTACCCACATGTGGATTACTTGCTGGTGCAGCTAAGTCATCCTCATCCCCGCTTTCCTCTTTAAAATTTTGCATGGAGGATAGGGCCTCCATTGTGTCGGTTGGTACATTGACGGACAGGTTGCCATTTTTGGAAAAGTCAACTCTGTCCAGCAACTCGTCAGTCACCCTTAAATATGGGATGGAGCTGATGTTTTGTCTACTAATGTTACCCATTGTAGACCTGAATTCTAGGATTCTTTCAGCCATCTTGTCTCTGACACCCGGCAGTTCATTCAACTCTGCCTCCATGCAAAAATTAATCTGAATTTTTTGTGTCATTTTTCTTATATTGAGTACACAGTACGAATTTGTGATTATTCAATATTGCGTATTGTATCAATTTCACACCGTAGTTGTGAATAATTAATACAATCGACAAATGACTACAAATAATAAATGTATTGTAACAATAATAATAATCATAACATCATTACACTCAATATTAATCCTTACAGGCAAAATACCTATTTAAATACAATAGTCATGTTGAAGATCATGTTCAGGCAGAGATCTAAGATGTACTTATTACGTCTCTGGTTTAGGTTACATAATGAATAATGCGATGAGGTATTTGTATACATAACACAATGTTCATCTCTCTAAGTTGCATTATGCACTTGCTAATGGCTTATTTCCCATTGCTCACTGTCAAAATACCAATTGCTTATTGCTAATTGAGTATTGCTCATTGCTATGATTGTTTATTGCCAATTGCGCATTACCGATTCCCCATTGGTTATGCTAACTGCTTCTTGAAATTCGCTCATTGTTTATTGTGAACTGATAATTGCTCATTGTCGATTGTCATTTGCGTGTTGCTCATTGTCAATTGTTAATTGCGTATTGCTCTACCCATTATTTGTATTTCAAACACTCAGAAATTAATATTCTACATTTGGTTTAAACATATTTTATTTCAACATTTTTTACAACATATATATATTGGTACAGTACATAATTAATAAGATTGGAACGAAAGAAAAATCTTATAGAGTTCCTCTCCTTAAATTTACATCTGGTAGAATTGTAAATTTGGTCACAACTGACCATAACGTTACTGTGGCGCACAGATCTAATAACAAATAGATTGGACACTACGAAAATTATCTAAATTTCACGTGGCACAGTGCGAAAATTTCATAAATTATTTCCCAACTTTAAACACACATATTATGAACAGTTTTATAGATACAAGTTTCATTCATGCCAAATACCATCCATATTTAATTGTCTTTCCAATGATAGTATTTTTTCTTTCTCTTACATTTAGAGCAAAAAAGGAGTTTGACGGAAACTTTGAGTATGTCAAAACCTTGATTTTTAAGAGAAAAGCGAAAAATGATGGCATTTTTTACATTTAAACATCTTTTTATACAATTTCTTACTATCAAAATAAACATAAATTATTATAATACCATTTTGCTATTCACTATGAATCGTTTGAATGTATTCTCATCAAAATCAGTGAATAATTGAGAGAGGAGATAGAAGGAAAAGTTAAGGTGCCACGTGATAGTTTGGTTACTTCATTGGTTAAGATAGGAAGTTTCCTATCCGTTTATGTCTGTGTGTGGCGGTAGAAAAGAAACAATATTGAGGAAATAGGAAAATTAGATAAAAAAGATTTTAGGATAGGCAGAAATTAAAGAAAGTGTACCAACTGCTATTTCTGATTCTTCTAGACTGAGCCAATCCGGCTACCGTGCAAGACCCAACCGACACAGTTTCAGATTATAATTAGGAACTCATTTACGGTTGGAATCCTAATCTTTAGGTGGAGAAGGAGGCTTGCTCCCGCTTGAAGTTTACTGAGTCTGAGGCATCAGCTAGCAATGAGTTCCGCAGTGGTGCGTATGGAAATCTTAGATCGCCTGGTCTCAAGTGTCTCTCAACCTAGATCATCAAGCGTGTCTGTAACACTGCTGATATTGTGGTATATGTTGGTGGTTTACCTGGCTGCTCGTCTCTGCATTATATGAAACAGATCTCAAGATTGCCTTGTGTCCCTTTAGAATGAAAAACAAACGTCATCAAATAGCACAGGATCTAGAACAGGAGTGTGTTAGTACAGCCAAGACATAGAATATTGATCAACTGTGGGTGCTATACACCCACTCATGGAGCAACATGTACCAACCAAATTACTATGGGGAAATAAAATCCACAAACATTGGTTCAACAAGAATGATAAGGCCGTCATACGCAAGAAGAACATACTCGTCAAAAAGCAAAATAATACCAAACGTGTTATTCGAGATATCAGGCAGTGCAAGGAAACAAGAAATGACCTTCAGAAGACAGAAAGCCAATCCTGGTGGAAGTACATCGAGTACATCGAACACATACTATAAATATATCGGAGACTGTCGACCAAGAAGACCGACCAAACAAACAGAAACGATTCGGGTCTTAAATTAAGTCACTGAAGAAGGACAGTAGTGGGGTAGCAACATTGAAAGAAAATGAACGACTCAGTGCTGATGCCAACGACAAAGCTGACATTCTCAACCGTCAGTACCGGTATAATTTCTTGAATAATAAATGTGTATTATGCTATTACTGTGATATGTTTGTGTGTTTAATGTTTAATGTTGTATGTTTAATATTTATATTTTCTTTTATACACGTACATTGTCTTGTTTTATGGTTTTAAGAATAATTGTGTACCTTAACAGATATAGTTATAAAAATGATTTACTTCTGATAATAATGTCCTAATGACAGTGGTTCGATTCCCGGCCGGCAAATTCCCAGTGATGATTTGTTTTGTGACACAAGGGGACCGGTGGCCAGCCGTGGGCAAAGGTCCCCGCTATGCGTGGTACTCGGTCCCTAGGCCTTATCAGGGTGAGGGCTACCTGAGTTCGAGTCTCGAACATTGCACATAGAGCTATATACAGTTATATGGAGGGAAATAATGTTGAACGACCTTCGGCCGATAGTCGCTCGGCCCGGCCGACCCACATATTGTGTGACACAACGGGACCGGTGGCCAGCCGTCGGCAACGGTCCTCGCTACGCGTGGAACTCGGTCCCTATGTCGTATCAGGGGGAAGGCTACCTGAGTTCGGGTCTCGAACATGCCACCTAGAGCTATATACAGTATTGTTATATACAGAGAAATAGCCTTGAGCAACCCACAGCCGACGGTCGCTGGGCCGACCCACAGGTTTTGTGACTCAACGGGGCCAGCCTCGGTAGAGGTCCCCGTTACGGCTGGCACTCGGTCGCTAGACCATATCAAGGGGAGGGCTACCTGAGTTCGGGCCTCGAACATAGCACCTAGAGCTATATATAGTATAGTTATAGAGAAATGGCGTTGGGCGACCCTCGACCGACGGCTGCTGGGCCGAACTACAGATCTTGTGACACAACGCGACCATCTTGGACGCCATGTTTCATTTCTTTTTATTGTGTTACACCTAAATTTCGGCTAGTATACATATGCATATTATACACAATCTAATTAACATTTTGATATATAGAAACCCAATCTCTACCCAGAGTACACTCGTTCCTCATTTGACTCTGTCAACGTCAAAGGAAGTAGGGCAAACGGTTAGGTCACGTGATTATTCAAAAAAACGTATGACGATGTTTATAATAAATCCTTTTGCGTGATCGGCAAAGATAAAATATAGACCTATATTAAATAATTTCAATTTTTATTTCTATGAGTTAATTTTTTTCAGTAGTTTTCTGCTATCGAGCTTCGGTTTGAAATGTTTACATATGCGTTTTGATTGAGGAGACCTAAGTACGTTTATTTTTGTAGTAAAATAGTCCCGATTAAAACTAAATTGTTTTCATGCATTATTTCAAATCTTGCAACATCTAATTTGCAGATATTCTGAAAATTATATTTACACAAGACATAAATAAGTTTCAGGCAAACATATTCCAATTTAACAGGTTTTACCAAAATCTTGTAATTTAGTAGTAAGCAGAGATATATGTGAGTGCAAGGAACGATAACTCTCCGTGGAGATTGATAGAAACCCTTACTTACAGACGAACACCAGTTTGTACAGCAACCTATTTTTGGTAATGAATGAGGTGTAACATAAATTACAGAAAAGTTTCATTATGTTTGAAGCGCTTCTCAACTTATATTAATAAAAGTACATGTATTATGTTTTTTACATGGTTTTGATTTAATTTATTTTATTTATTTTCAACGTTTTTAATGAACATTGAAATTTTAATTGTAATGTAAGGTAACATAGTTTACATGCACGTTACTCACTAAAGCCCAACGCTCAGAAATGATGGCACATCTGTCTCATTTTGAAACGTATTGTATGTTCTTTCAGAAAATCAAACCCTCCAAAATCCCCCATGGGGGAGTGGGGTCTACAGCCAGCTCAAGCACTAGTACGTGATGTGTTGTATTTGTTCGGGAGGTTCTGTCATGTCATTTTTTAGCAAATTTCCATAAGGTATCAGCTGGAGCAGGCTTGTTTGCTTATAAAAGCAAATAAAATGTCAGCGTGCCATGCACTTTTTGGAAACATATGATGGGTCAATGGCAATATCGCCAGGTGAGAGTAGGAATAAGACGGCACTTTTTGCTCTCATCTGGCGATATGTCGTTGTAACATGTACCACCTTCTTATAGGGTTTCTGGTATATTATTGCACATTGGACTGCAGAAATGTTATAATATTTTTGTTTCCGTTCTTTCTATGCACTTTTCCAAATACCTCAATGCATTACAGAAATCAGCGATTTTAGTGTTTTTTTCAACATTTTGCCCTAAAATATAAATACTTGAGCATATATGTTATATCTGATACAATAAATGACTTTGATATGTAAAGTGTGCAACATTTTATTGCTTCAGTTTGATAAGTTTATGTTCAAACTATTTTCAAAAGATAATTCCAGATTCCGTCGACTTTTGACGAAATACACATTTTTCGCCTGAAAATTAAGGCAATATTTTATGCATCATATGGTTCAGGTCATTTTTCTACTTAATTTTTGCCTTTGTCTATCCAAAATGTTACAATATGTCTTTATTCTATTGTATTAAATTTTTTTTTCTAAATTTTAACCCAATACCCCAATGGATTACAGAAATCAGTGATTTTTGTCATGTTTTCCAACATTTTGCCCTAAAATGCCAATATTTGAGCACATATGTTATATATGATGCCAGGAAAAACTTGAATATGTATGCTGTGCGACATTCTATTGCTTCAATTTGATAAGTTTATATTCAAACTAATTTTAAAAAATAATTCCAGATTCCGGCGATTTTTGACAAAAAATACACATTTTTCGCCCCAAAATTAAGGCATTTCCAAACATCACGCGGTTTGGAACTTTTTTCCATTAATAACTGGACCTTACCCTGCCAAAAAGGTTACAATATTTATTTTTTCTATTGTATTAGAAATACCCTCAATGTATTTCAGAAATCAGCGATTTTATTCAATTTTTTAACATTTTTACCAAAAATCTCAAGTATCGGATCCATAAATTATATGATGGGACATGTAGAGATGCGTTCCGAGAAAGATTCCATCAATTCAAATTGGTTCTAATATATTCCATTTTTTTCTAAAAAAATAATTCCAGATTTCGGCGATTTTCGTCTAAAAACGCAACGTTTTCCCCCAAAACTCACTAAAGCCCCAACGCTCAGATGGCACACATGTCTCATTTTGAAGCTTAATGTATGTTTTTTACAGAAAATCATACCCTACAAAATTCCCCCTGGGGCTGGGGTGGGAGGGGGTGGGGGCAAAACTCACTAAAGCCCCAACGCTCAGATGGCACACATGTCTCATTTAATTTTGAAGCTTAATGTATGTTCTTTCAGAAAATCATAACCTTCAACATTCCCCCTGGGACTGTGGGGGGGGGGGATGGGGGTGGGGAGTGGACGGGGGGGAGGGTCTACAGCCATCTCAAGAACTAGTTACCCCACCACCCATTTACCCATGTTTATTTAGCTACCAGGTCAGTTTTCAATACTATGTAACGTGATAGCATATACCATACTGTTTATTGTGACCTCTGGAGAGAACGCAATATTTGAATAATAAGGAAACTATGCGTTCATCAATTTAAAAATGAAAATCTACTTATTTTGCCGAAACATCAATTTTTGCTCGCTATTTTGTCACGGCCAAGACAACGCGCTTACCGGCTTCACACAAGATGGTCGCACAAACAAACATTTGAATTACGTTTTCATGGCGTAATAGGGGAATTCGTACGCATAAACTGTTGAATGTGTGTATCATCTTGCCCCGGTCTCCCCTACTGCCAGCAAGTATCCTAAAAAAGCTAGCCAGTACAAGTGTCCATTTTCTGACAGTCATTTATCAGAGGCTGAGTAGTCTCTAACTTTAAATGGAAAATGAATGTTTGAGGCTAGGCGCACAAAGAACCAGTTTACCAGTTTGTCTCTGGAACAGTCTTCCAGGCACAATGGCCGAGGCTCCTGATTTGGTAGCTTTCTAAAGGTTTACCACCACAAATTACATGTAAACCTCCGAGGTGTAGCGAATGTAGTTCCTATAATAAAAAGTAATCCCTCCTTTTTCGATGGAAATGGGCATTATAAGTAGGGAAAAACTGCCAATTTCTATTCGATTTTGTGGTTATATGTATAAGAAGCGTATTAATAGGTTTTACTGGATCACTGTTGAACACTTTCGAAATTTCGACTCTATGCTTACACTGTGTGAGCAATGAAAACTGACTTTCAATAAAAACAGCTGTACCCTTGACCTGTTTAGTAAACAAACAAGAACTTTCTTACATGTCTTGTGACCCCACGATTTCTGGTGATTTTCAAGTGGAAAAATAGTTTTCTATATGAACATTACACTGCTGCATTATCCATACTTGAGTTGAATTTGCAGCAAATCATTAATATGTGACACTTTAACATTGGTGTCTAATGGAAAAATAATTGGTGCTTTCATACCTAAACTCTCAGTCTAAATCTAGACCCCAGTCTATTATTGTTAGCTTCTAATGGCTCTCTGTGCTATGCTAGTTGGGTGAATTACTAGAGGCCGTAGCCGATAGCTAGATTGGACTGCACGCATTTTTTGTTTTCCATTTGTATCAGCAAATCTTATGTATCTATTTTAAACATGCGCAACCAAACCCGCAACATGCGCCACCAAACCTGCATTATAATCGTCAAGTGTGACGGAAATGCGTAACGTACAGATTATAGAGTTGCACAAAACCCACCTCTGGTTCCTCGCCTGCGTTCGAGACTTTTACGAACGAGCGATTCTTACGCAGTTCCGCTTGAGATGGCGCAAATTTTTTTTGTTACAGCCTCCCAGTTGAAAACTCTGCAACCTCGTTAGAATACTGAGAAATTTACTTTCTCATGAGGCCAGCCATATCTGCTAATGAAAATTAATCACGGTTGGTGTTAAATATCTCCGAAGAAAGCATTGCTAACAGCTCGGCCTCATGCATAAACTGCAAATATCTACTTTCACTGGTAGCCTTTCACTTGTAGCCTTTCACTTTGATAATTTTATGTAAGACACAAATGCGGGATTATCTGCATTTCACTTTCCGACTATTAATATCATGTCCAGTAAACATAACAGCCCAGCTGTAAGAAGAATTAAATTATTATAAGACCTACAGTATGGTTTTGTATAGTGATGGGCAAGTTGAAATTTACAATCTATCATTGATTACAATCGGTTGGATATAAGCTATCAATAATCGGTTAGTAATAACCGATCAATAATCGGTTAGTATATTGATCGGTTAGTAAATATGAAGTTTGTTGATCTGAGGTTGAGGTCTTGAATTCAGAATGATTTCTCATTAAGCATGTAGATCTATTACTTCCTGGTTTGTTTCTTATCCCATTGTCATTTTATCAGCAAAAAAATTCTGATTGATATCAGGGAGTAAGTATATTCATAATTTTGATAGAGCATCATCAAAACAACTGACCAATCAGTGACCAGAAATAAGACATGCATAATACATTCTGGTAGGTGATAAACTCGGTCTTTATCCTTGATGTTCAACCAAGTTTACTGTTAAAATTAAAGTATCTGCAGTGTGATTGTTTTAAAACCCTGCATATTTCGTGAACATTCATGCAAATTGAATCAATATATGTACTTTTCAAAATCAAAATCTTGAAAATTGCCGTCTGTTTACTCTGACAATTTTTTTATTTTACTATAGAACCTAAGGATAAAAACCGAGTAACACACATTCTATCACCTACTGAAAATAAGATTAAATCTCAACATCTCTGCAATGGTAAATTATGAATAGGGAGGAGAAACGGGTTCATAAACGCTCTAGTTTATTGATTTATGTTGTCACGCTAGAATGCCGCCATTTACTATTTTATCGATACAGGTAAATCGATCGTAAGCGCGTTACATTTGAAAAGTTAAAATTTCAGCCGACATCTCAAATAAGGCAGTTTTTACAGCCTCTTTTTTACCGCTTTCTGTTATAATCAACATCACGAAATTACCTTCTTGACAGAGATAAATATGTCTACTATTCACTTTTTGTTATTATTAATGCCTAATATAACCCATACTTCGTATCTCGTTTGCAATAGCTCCACATCATTTTTAATTTGAAAAATAAAACATTTCAGCTGATATCTCAAAAGGCACATTTTCGTCACCTATTTTTAGGCTTTGTCTTATAATCACCACCATGAAATTACATTCTTGACAAAGATAAATATGTCTACTATTCACTTTTTGTTATTATTAATGCCTAAATAACCAGTAGTCTCGTATCTCGTTTGCAATAGCTATACACTGTCACCATTTTTTATTTGGCGTAGAGTGACGCCATCTTTGTTACACGGAACTGTCTGGTAAAATGTGCTTTTATACATGCAAACAAATACACGCTCTGTATCAGAGGACACAATGTGAATACATAATACTTATGTTTACATTTCGCACCTTTACTGAGTTTGTAAGTGTAATAATTTATAAGAATTTGCCGTTTTTCACACGCGCGAAACAACCGGCAGTAGTCATTTTCACGCAGTAGTGAAACACAAAATGGCAAAACGATCCGTTTCTCCTCCCTGTATACGTACTCCCTGTTGATATAAATGTGTTTATTTGTGCATAATTATGCTCATTTTCACAAGTAATGTCTGCTGAATAATCATGTTAATTTCTGTTTTGAACATTAATTCAAAGCACATTTTTACATTTAACCAGTTATAGACTTTAGTAATCGATTATCAAAATCGAATGCCTAAGTATCAGATGATCGGTTACAATTGATTAATCGGTACATCACTAGTTTTGTATATATATTATCTGGAAATCCATTACCCATTGGAACAGACTTGGAATTGCCTAATCTGGCATAACCTCTCAACACCATCTTGCTTGACCAGTATGTTTTAAAAATAATTTGAGATCCCTGCCAACTAGGTGGACAAGAGTGAGAATCAGCACAGTAAATTCAACAGGTGTGATAACTCCAATTTAGACTTAAATACCAGTTAATGTAAAAAAAATGAATGTACTGTATACAAAATGCTAGATTTGGAATACTGAGCACAGTTACATCGAGATAGCAATAGGGTTCAGGGTTCAAACTAGGCCTGGATTTTAGGGAGAAGTGACTTCTCTCTCCAAAGAAAATAGAGAGAAGTGACCATAAAATTTAGGGAGAAGTGACTTCTCTCTCCAAAGAAAATAGAGAGAAGTGACCATAAAATAGGGAGAAATGAGGGAGTGAGGGAGACACAATCTTTTATTTTAAAGTCGCAATCTGTTATTGTTAATTGATATATATGTATAACTAAATGCTCTTAAAGCATGCTAGCAGTTTCAAATTAAATGTGTTAAATTAATTTTATTCACACTCACAGGCACTCTTTACACATATATACTGTAACTATAGAAGAAAGGATTGAGAGAAGAATTAATATAAATATATTGCATGTATCTTAATTTATTCATCTTTCTATCAATTTGTATGGAGTTCTATGGAGGGTGTGAATAGGATTCTCAAATTTCTTCCTAAAAGGCTTATTCCTCATTAAGACCTATAAGACTAATTTATGTGTTTTGTATCCCAATATGTATTAGCTAACAACAATGTTGATGTTAAACTGATTCAGTTATATCTAATAAAAAAAAGTTTTTCCTCCATCCGAAATTATGTACCTGTCCAAACTACTATCACACCGCACTTTTCCGGAAGTAAAATATTGCCGAAAATTCAGTAGAAATGTCATCTATATTATTAACATTTTTTCATGCATTAATTTGTTTGGAATGCCAAAATGTCCGTTTTATCAAATAATTAAGAAAACGCAACTCTAATCATTATTCGGTGTTATCATTTAATCACCTCAGGTCAGTTATTTTCAGATTGTAGTTTCGATCACGTTTTCAACACACACTTGTCTAACTGTAACGGAACCTACGATTGGTCAATTGTTTAGCTATACGCAATCTCATTGGATAAGGCGTGTGTAATCCCTGTACAGTCTAATTTGTAAACAAAAAATGGCGAGGTGCGAAAATTGCCTCGGGGGATATCATTGCTGTAGGAAAGTATGCTCCCCACGGGGTTTCTGCAATGATCGATCAAACTAATTAGATAATTCCTTCTCAGCGATGTCTAAGCCTGTCCTGAGACATAAACAACAGGTCTATTAAAGGACTGGTTACACTTTGCTTGACGGCACGAAAAAAGCGAAGTGGTCAATTTGAAGGTGACAGACTTAAACTTCGTTGTTGTCGGCTAAAAAAGCAAAGTCACGGAGGAAAAAGTCGCCCGTATTGCCCTCCAGTTTCAACATTGGGGTTGATGCAAATGATTGCAGAATGTCTAATTTACTCAAATTACTGGTGCAGATAAATACATAAAATAGGTTGTTTTAAGTGAACAGTCGCAGGCTATATTATTTTATTAACTGATGATCTCATGAGCGTTTTGTCGACATTTTAAAGTGACACTGTGTACAAAGTTTACTTTGTTTTAATTAATGCAGTAGTGGATATCCATTTAAACCTGTCGTCGAGGCGTTGAAGACTATGCAGAACATGACAGTTTCGCTGATCTGTGGAGTATTGTTTGTCATCCTGGTCTGTAAAGTTATTGGAGGTTGGTACATGCTTATCTTGTTTTGTTTGTTTGAATGGCGTTTTATTTCACTTTTAAAACATTTTAGGCCATATATAAGGTTGATTTTTTGTGTGGTACAGGTAGACCATCCCATATTTCCAGGAATCCTGAGTAGAAACGGTACTGCATACATCCATAAGAATCGATACATTCTCACTTAAGTCGAGCTCCCAGTGGGATTTGAACCTGCAGCGGCAAGAGCCGAGAAAGTTATAGACGCAGCATCTTTACTATCCCGGCCACGGAGTGTTTATCCTGTGGACCTGTTAAAGGGACACACGGCAATCTTTATTTTTTAAAAACTCACGGCGTCCCGCTAGTTTTTCTGCATAAATTGCATTTGTTCAATCATTAATATTAATTATAAGAATAGTTTTAAGCCATTTGTTGTTGCATATTATTACTTTTTGATATTATTGCACCAATGATATATTTAAACTTATAGTATAATAAGACGGAATAGTGAATACTTATAAATGATTTATTTAAATTTAACCAGGGTAAAAGTAAAACTGATACTGGATATATATGAATAGAGACACCCATTTCAAACACTTCAAGATTGCCATGTTCCCTTTAAAGCATACAAAATGAAAGTAAAAAACTTTCTAAATTAATAAAGTCTACACCATGTACACTGTATATTCTTGTAAAAAATGCAGAAAAGCTGCTACATGTACCTTAGATACGTCTTGCTAAAATGACATAGATTGATCTACAATTTCAAGTGTCAGATAATGAAGTCTGTTTTTTGTTTAAATCAATATGGCGTACCTTTTGGGTGTATCCTAGTTAAGGAATATTGGTCAACCACTTTTAAAAAAAGGAAGATCAAAAATGGATGGGGTGTGGTCAAGTGAAATTTCCACCAAATGCATAGTTTAGTCATTAGCAATGACAGCTATATAGTACATGACAGTAATTCAACACTATCAAGTTATTTTTTAAATAATTATAGCCCCGCTTTCACAAAGTGAAGTGGATCTAGGCTATAAAGGCATTCACCTTGCCCCTCCCATCTGAATGCATAACACATTCTTGTCGCATCGCGTCCCATCGCGTAACACATTTTTATTACTTGCATTCCTCAAACAGTTTAGAATGGGTTTTTCCCAAACTTCATATACACATAACAACTAATGACCTTATGTCCCTCTACATCATCCATTCTTGATTGCCTGATTTATTACAGAATTATGGGCCTTTGTTTGACTTAGAATTTAAGCGATGGTATTCATCACCAGGTGACCTTCAGTGATAACCGAAGCATTGTGGTGTAGTGGTTGGAGCATCTGCCTTGCATTCGGGAGGTCGTGGGTTCGAGTCCCCTGACCGCGTCATACCAAAGACTTTAAAAATGGAGTAGTCACTTGTAACCCTTGTCTGACTAGCAAATAATGGGTAGTGCTACGACTGATTGACCAGTGTCAGAATATTGTGTCTGGGAGTATCATGTCTACTACGGCGTGCTATTCCAGTGTGGCAGCACTATAAAGAAACCATTGACTTTGCTGCTTCAAGTAGACATATCATCACATCACACACAAAAACACACAGATAAAAGTCCAGACTCCATTGTGCCTATAATCGACGGGTAGGTTGTAGGCGGACGGACTATAATCCTTAGAAATACACACACACACGTTCAGTGATAGTTATAGTTTGTTAAGGTCATTACAGTTTTTGATTTGTTTTTTTCCCCAAAAACGTTATTTTTAGGCATATCATTTATATGCATTAATTTTCATCTACCTTTAAATCTGATTTCTGTCTAAATCAGAGTTTTCCTTCAACATTATACGTTCTTTCCTTTCTTTTATCTGTCTTGTTCACTAATTTGACATTACTTCTTTTATGCAGTGTTTGGAGATATTGTATGCAAGCTCAGATGGTACATGTTACACAACAAAATGGAAATTAATTGACTCTAGGGAATTCAAACCTAATGGTTCCATCAGTATTCAATTACATGGTCAGCAAGCACAACAAGAAGAATTTGTATTTGGATCAAATCACAATGAACACAAAGTTTTGTTGATATTTTCTGACTTCTGTATTACTTAACAAAAATGCATTTAGTGTCAGACATGAGATAGAGGTCTCACACGAGGGTCAGAATTGTGAAGTCTCACACGAGGGTCAGAATTGTAACCAGGGACGAAGCTCTGCCGAGTTCCTGGTTGCAATTCTGATCCCGAGGGTGAGATTTCCCTGTCTCACATGGATAAACTCATGATGGATTATTTTTCTCCCATTTTGTGCTTAGTCCAGACATACTTTAAAGACTGCATTTAATTTTACGCTAGAATTAGGTGATGTCACCACCGTGACGTCATGACACAAGTCATATTTCATGTAAGATAGAGTTATCTCACACGAGGAAAACAGCTATCTCAAATGACTAGAAATGGGAGAATAAAAGAATCTTTCTTGGGTATCCGGTGAAGATAGGGAATTCCAACCGGGGGTATAAATTAAGTGTTTTTATCGGAACCAAGGCTCTGCCGAGGTTCCGATTAAAACACTTATATATAATGCTGCTTTATAAAGATAAAGCAACATTAGGTTTACACATATCTAATGTCAAATTACCTTATACTGATTTGAAAAGTTGTATTAACACATATATATTAGTAACTCTTGGCAAGCCGCTTCGGATTTGTCAGTTAACAATAAACTCCATTCAATTAAACCATTACTCGGAGAATGGCGTTCTTCTAGTAGACCCATTCGTCGAGAAGAAGTTGTCGTAGCCCGGTGCAGGATAGGGCATACACGTTATACTCATTCATATTTATTACAAGGTGAGCAATTACCAGAATGTATACCCTGATTTGCACCGTTAAGGTCAAACACATCTTGTTGAAATATGTAGACTTTGATCCTATGCGTCTGAGGTACTACAATGTTAATCAGGGCCTTCCCCAGGAATTTTTTACGGCATAGTGGCATTTAGCGCGCGAGTGGGGTGGGTGCGGGAGGGGAGTCCCCTCCTGCATGTCGATTACGAGTTTTGGCATACGCCTGACACATTTAAAAACACGTTTTAAATATATCTACCAGTCTGCCATCATAGATAGTATAATGTCCATTATTTAATTTTTTTTTTTTTTTAAAAAGATGATACACTTTTCACTCAACTTTATAAATTGTTTCATTTGCTGTTCTAGATTTTTCTGTCTCGTAAACACTTCATTATATATATAATGAAGTTAAACAGGAGTCGTTATGTTAGTTTTAAGTGAAGAACATTTAAAAAACAACAACTTGAAAACACAAAGTTTTTTTTTTTTGTTAAGCATCCGAAATAAGGACTATCCGGATTTACGTCAACTTTTTACGCTGAAGCTGTTTTACAATATCTTATCGTCTAAGTGATGACATCATGTTTATTGCATGAAGTCGTTAGCGTTTTCGAAAAAAAAGAGTTATAAAACGGTTATAAGTTGATTTAAATGTTATAAAATTGCTGTCTTTATTCATACTTAATCGTTTTAGTTTGAAACACGGAGGCAAATTCAAAACCGGAAGTAACCTAAATTATAATCTGCAACCTCGAAGTTCTTAGAATTTTATGTGATAATCGAATAATTTTGCGTAAATGAGATTATTTTCGCACCACTATATCTATTTAAAATCGCGATAAAATGGATGGAGGCAGGTTAATTCAACGCTACAATAAAATATAAGTAAAATTATTTTCAGATTTTATGACGTAACATTTTGACAGGTCTGGTACGCATGGTTGAATTCTTGAAAGACCCTTTTCGCGGAAGTAATTATCACCTCTGCTCCTCTAACCCTTATTATGAAAACACTCCAATCAGGAGCTAAGTTACGTATGTTTGTCAGGAGTTTATGCCTCAAGGCGTTATTTGGTCAGATATGTCATATTTAACACTAGGAAAATGAATGATTTGACCTACCTTTAAGGGATCGCGGCACGGTTTTAAAGGGTCGCGGTCTGATTAAGGCATCGCGGCATGTCGGTTTCAAAAGTTAAGGGATCACGGTGCCGCTATGCCATAAATGGCTGGGTCAAGGCCCTGGTTAATACTATGACAGAGTTATTTGATACTATAGATTTTAGTCTTGTTTTAGATTTCCTGAAAGAAATCAGACTATATAGATCTTTATAATAATCAGACTATGTTCTTATATATATTTACTTGTTTATACACCCGTTGACGGGCATTTGTTGATTTACACTTATACATAGTTTATATTACTACCATATCATCCCTTATTTGTAAATAGTTTTATCTTTATATATTTACATTAATTTTATTTACTACTTCATTTCTTCGTATTTCATCAGTTTTTGCGCACAATATGACATTTTTGTGTCGACGTGCCATAAAACACCATTCATTCATTCAAAACACTTATACCAAAGGTTGGAATTCCCTATCTGAACCGAATACCCATGATAGATTCTTTTTCTTGCATATCAGAGACATGTTGTGCGTTGAAGCTGCCAGCTACTAATGTTTTGCATGTTATCCTGCATACCCGGTGCGCGCGTGAATTTTATCTTGACCATAGGTTGAGACGGATATCCTTGTCCGGTATGCAAGAATATAAGAATCCGTCACGAGTATCCGTGTGAGATAGGGATCTCGCAGGAGGGTCAGAATTGTAACCAAACAAGGCTCTGCCGAGTTCCTGGTTGCAATCCTGATCCCGAGGGTGAGATTTACCTATCTCAAATGGATAAACTTATGATGGATTTATTTTTCTCCCGTTTTGCACTTAGTACAGGCATACTTCAATAACTGTATTTGATTTTACGCTAGAATAAGGCGATGCCACCAATGTGACATGACGGTACATGTAAGAGTCACATATCATGTAAGATAAGAGTTTTCTCTCATTTCTAGTCATGGGAGAATTTACCTATCTCAAATGGATAAACTTATGATGGATTTATTTTTCCTCCGTATTGCGCTTAGTACAGGCATACTTCAATAACTGTATTTGATTTTACGCTAGAATAAGGCGATGCCACCAATGTGACGTCAAGACGTTACATGTAAGAGTCACATATCATGTAAGATAGAGTTTTCTCCCATTTCTTGTCATGGGAGATAGGTGTTTTCCTCATGTGAGATAACTCTATTTTATATGAGACGTCGTGACGTCGCCTTACTGTAGCGTTAATCAAATACAGTTATTGAAGTTTTATATTGTTTTATGCCTGTATAAAGCGCATAATGGAAGAAAAATAATCCATCATGAGTTTAGGTGAGCCTCGTCCCTGGTTAAATTTCTGACCCTCGGGATGGATACTCATGATGGATTCTTATAATCTCACATGAGGAAAACATCTATCTCACATGCCTAGAAATGGGAGAAAACAGTTTATTTGTCATGTGAAATGTATTCTCAAAGATATTTGATTGATTTTCTGGTTAGATTCTGGATGCAAGCCTATCAAAGATTGTGTACTTGGATGCATATATATATATATCGGAGATTAAGTGTAAATATATCTTGATAAAGTAAAAAAACACACTACAGTCTATGTTCTTTTCTTTTTTTTATCAGATGAATCCTCTGCACATATAGAACCCTTTTATCCAGTCACAGAGGAAGGATCAGACATGACGATACGGTGTTATTCTCCAGCTGATTATCAACTACAGTACAGCGATATTAAGTTTCAAATTCAACATGATGGGCGTAACGTACGAGGACCAGAGAGTCCTGAAGGATTTACTGACAAATTTGTATACTTCACATACAGAAAATCCAGTATACAGGCTGTTGATGAGGGTAACTACACGTGTGTCATAATGGCATCAAATCCTGGAGACGTGCCTTCGGTTGATGTGTACGCCCACTCCTATGTTCGTGTACTGAAACGTAAGTGTACATAGGCTCGTACCTTTTTAGCTCAACCTTTTTGTCTCGCCTTTTGAAAAAATGCGAGACTATAGGTGCCGCTAATGTTGGCGGGCTCGACGGCGTCAACATATTGTATTATAACTTTTTTATCCTTGGGAGTAGAATGTTCTGGAAGTTATTGGCATTAAGACGGACAATGACCAGGAGGTTATATATGAAATTTGAACATTCTACTCCCAAGGACAAGAAAGTTATAATACAATATGTCAGCGTTAATATTTTGGTTAACCAAATGTTAACATTTTTGTTAATTTATGTTAACATTTCGGTTAAAGTTCTTATAACCTATTTCTCCTTTGGAGTAGAGTGTTCAAATTTCATATATAACTTCACTGGTTATTGTTCTTCTTATTCCAGTAACTATCAGTCTCCAACTGACCCTGTGTCAAGGTCAGTTTCCTCTTAAATGCATCTACCGTCTCCAAAAAAAATGTGTTAAAGTGCGTTAAATTATTATAACTTTGTTGTTCTTTGGAGTAGAGTGTTCAAATTTCATATATAACCTCACTGGTCATTGTTCTTCTTATTTCAGCAACTTCCACCACTCCAACTGACCCTTGGTCAAGGTCAGGGTCACTTTAATAAATGTATATTCTCCAAATTTCACATTGTTTTCTCAGCACTGCAGCAATGTACAGTGTTCAAAATCTCATATATAAACTCACTGGACATTGTTCTTGTCCAGCCAAGCGACTTCCAGCCCTCCAACTGACCCTTGGTCACGGTCAGGGTCACTTTAATAAATGTATATTCTCCAAATTCCACATTGTTTTCGCAGCACTGCAGCAATGTACAGTGTTCAAAATCTCATATATAAACTCACTGGACATTGTTCTTGTCCATCCATAAACTCGTTGTTCTTGTCCAGCCATAATCTGTATAGCTTTCTTCTATTTTAAATGCATACACATTCCAATTTTCATGTGAGTTTTATAAGGTTTGACAGGAACTTAATTGCATTATCTTTTTTATGTAGCTACTGCAACAAGCTGGGTAATTTGATACTCCAGCAAAAGATTATCAAAAGTGTCTATCTTTGGAAGGTTAACTTTTCACTTTAATTCCAATCAGTGTAACATATATAAGGTTGTAAATATTCTGGATAAAAATATGTTTAAACAAATAACAAATCTTTTTCTTATTGACTCATTTATTCAAAAAATATATTAAAATTCCTTTAAATACTGTCTTGATAGCATTTGCCATGGTGATTAGACTACTAAATATAATTGCCATTCTAACAGACTGCCAGATAATGAACTTCGATAAAAGCAACAGTTATTGCTACTATTTATGGAAGTTTAAGAATTAATAGCAGTATAGAACAGTATTACATTAATTATATGTATGACATTTTCCCTGATAAGTGATACTTGAAGCAATTACAGTATACAGCCACCAATCACTGGGGCTTAATTTATTGTTTGCCGCTGGGTAATTTGATACTCCAGTAAAGTTATTCTGTATTATAAATTCTCTTAAAGGTACACATGACAATCTGAACGTTTTAAAATCACAAGGTCACACTAGTTTTTCTGCATAACTTGTATTTGTTCAATCATTAATATTAATTACACTAAAATAAATATGAAGTAAATTATTTTACATATAATTAACTGTTGATAATAATGCACCAATCTTTAACTTATGGTAAAATCAGTGAGAAACATTGAAAACTTAATTTATTTATATGCAAGTAGGTTTAAAGTGAATATGATACTGGATATATAAATCGAAACAATAATTGCAATGCTTCATAAACACTTCAAGATTGCCATATGTCCCTTTAAGATAATGAAATGAATGAATGTATACAATTTGCTATTACCATTGTAACATACTCCAGCAACAGAAGTACATTAATTTTAATATGAGTTGACATTTCTTGATAAAACATGATACATGCAGATAAATTAACATGTCAGTTCCTGAAACAATACAAGTTGGAAAATTACTTCAGTTTTACATCATGTCCAATGTGTAGTTTCTGCAGATAGCTATCAGGTATTAAAGGGAACTCGAGTAAGTACATCAGGCTTTGGGGCCTAATTTAAAACATAATAAAGTATAAAATTATCAATTTAAGGGTGAAGTAGTTCATAAATATAGATGGAACATTAACAATTTCCTATAATACACTGTAACAAAAATTATAATTTAAAACAATCTTTAAGTCCATAGAGTACCGGCATGCACTTTGCATAATGTTCATTATAGACTTTGACTAATCAATTACGGTAATGATGTTGTCACATTCAGTTTTAAATGTTTGACTCCTGATAATAATGCAGGACCTTTATAAATGATGAACTTTTGTGTTGTTTCTGCTTTTGCGAATGCTACCGTACAATATACTGACAGTCTTGCTTGACTATAAACCCTCGATTTTGTCAAGATGAAGGTCGCTTGAAACGTATGATGGACATCTTTCTTTAGGCGAGCCATCGTGTTGCGCGCAACTCTTGTTGAAGAATCAATATGCCAAATCTGTCAATTTAGAACTATGACATCATAGTTCAAATGGCCGTATCTTCTATGTTTATCGTCTGATTTTGATCATTCTTTTACCATTTTCCAAGTTTTTCAGAACTCCTATTAATAAAGATTTCCAGCCAGGGCTTTTTTTTGAGAAAATTTGGAAAAGGCCTAGGCCTGCTGATTTTGGGAAAAAGAAGGGCCAGATTGTCCGAACTGGGAAATAAAGGAGCGTGATTTTCGCTATTTAGGGAATGTTTTTTAAGAGAAAACTCTTATTAAACTGTATAATATCAATTAGTTATTGAATTTATCAATGATTTTAGCATACAAACACTGGAAAGTCTGTCACTAAAAAAACAACAAAAAAACACAAAACTTTTTAGTAAAGCTTGGGAATTTTTTTACCCAGAATTGGGAAAATAAAGAGGATTTTGCAGTTGGGTGCACTTCTATAGGTAAAAAAAGCCCTGCCAGCACACACTGCTACTTTCCTTTAAAGCTGCTGATCTCTATGTGCCATGATTATACTGTGTCTGATATGTCCATTACAGCAAACACCCAGCCTGTGATAGCCATACTGGGATCTGATGCCAGATTATACTGTATCTCTGATATGTCTGTTACAGCAAACACCCAGCCTGTGATAGCCATAGTGGGATCTGATGCCTGGTTATACTGTATATCTGATATGTCTGTTACAGCAAACACCCAGCCTGTGATAGCCATAGTGGGATCTGATGCCAGATTATACTGTATCTGATATGTCTGTTACAGAAAACACCCAGCCTGTGATAGCCATAGTGGGATCTGATGCCAGATTATACTGTATCTGATATGTCCATTACAGCAAACACCCAGCCTGTGATAGCCATAGTGGGATCTGATGCCAGATTATACTGTATCTGATATGTCCATTACAGCAAACACCCAGCCTGTGATAGCCATAGCGGGATCTGATGCCAGATTATACTGTATCTGATATGTCTATTACAGCAAACACCCAGCCTGTGATAGCCATAGTGGGATCTGATGCCAGATTATACTGTATCTCTGATATGTCTGTTACAGAAAACACACAGCCTGTGATAGCCATAGTGGGATCTGATGCCAGATTATACTGTATCTCTGATATGTCTGTTACAGAAAACACCCAGCCTGTGATAGCCATAGTGGGATCTGATGCCAGATTATACTATGCTGTATCTCTGATATGTCTGTTACAGTAAACACCCAGCCTGTGATAGCCATAGTGGGATCTGATGCCAGATTATACTGTATCTCTGATATGTCTGTTACAGAAAACACCCAGCCTGTGATAGCCATAGCGGGATCTGATGCCATATTAAACTGTATCTGATATGTCTATTACAGCAAACACCCAGCCTGTGATAGCCATAGTGGGATCTGATGCCAGATTATACTGTATCTCTGATATATCTGTTACAGAAAACACCCAGCCTGTGAAAGCCATAGTGGGATCTGATGCCATATTATACTGTATCTGATATGTCCATTATAGCAAACACCCAGCCTGTGATAGCCATAGTGGGATCTGATGCCAGGTTATACTGTATCTCTGATATGTCTGTTACAGAAAACACCCAGCCTGTGATAGCCATAGCGGGATCTGATACCAGATTATATTGTATCTGATATGTCCATTACAGCAAACACCCAGCCTGTGATAGCCATAGTGGGATCTGATGCCAGATTATACTGTATCTGATATGTCCATTACAGAAAACACACAGCCTGTGATAGCCATAGTGGGATCTGATGCCAGATTATACTGTATCTGATATGTCCATTACAGCAAACACCCAGCCTGTGATAGCCATAGTGGGATCTGATGCCAGATTATATTGTATCTGTTATGTCCATTACAGAAAACACCCAGCCTGTGATAGCCATAGTGGGATCTGATGCCAGATTATACTGTATCTGATATGTCCATTACAGAAAACACCCAGCCTGTGATAGCCATAATGGGATCTGATGCCATATTATACTGTATCTGTTATGTCCATTACAGAAAACACCCAGCCTGTGATAGCCATAGTGGGATCTGATGCCAGATTATACTGTATCTGTTATGTCCATTACAGCAAACACCAAGCCTGTGATAGACATAGTGAGATCTGATGCCAGATTATACTGTATCTGTTATGTCCATTACAGAAAACACCCAGCCTGTGATAGCCATAGTGGGATCTGATGCCAGATTATACTGTATCTGTTATGTCCATTACAGAAAACACCCAGCCTGTGATAGCCATAGTGGGATCTGATGCCAGAGTATACTGTATCTGATATATCTGTTACAGAAAACACCCAGCCTGTGATAGCCATAGTGGGATCTGATGCCATATTATACTGTATCTGATATGTCTATTATAGCAAACACCCAGCCTGTGATAGCCATAGTGGGATCTGATGCCAGATTATACTGTATCTCTGATATGTCTGTTACAGAAAACACCCAGCCTGTGATAGCCATAGCGGAGCCATAGCGGAGCCATAGCCGGATCTGATGCCATATTATACTGTATCTGATATGTCTATTACAGCAAACACCCAGCCTGTGATAGCCATAGTGGGATCTGATGCCAGGTTATACTGTATCTCTGATATGTGTGTTACAGAAAACACCCAGCCTGTGATAGCCATAGCGGGATCTGATACCAGATTATATTGTATCTGATATGTCCATTACAGCAAACACCCAGCCTGTGATAGCCATAGTGGGATCTGATGCCAGATTATACTGTATCTGATATGTCCATTACAGAAAACACCCAGCCTGTGATAGCCATAGTGGGATCTGATGCCAGATTATACTGTATCTGATATGTCCATTACAGAAAACACCCAGCCTGTGATAGCCATAGCGGGATCTGATGCCAGATTATACTGTATCTGATATGTCCATTACAGAAAACACCCAGCCTGTGATAGCCATAGTGGGATCTGATGCCAGATTATATTGTATCTGATATGTCCATTACAGAAAACACCCAGCCTGTGATAGCCATAGTGGGATCTGATGCCAGATTATACTGTATCTCTGATATGTCCATTACAGAAAACACCCAGCCTGTGATAGCCATAGTGGGATCTGATGCCAGATTATACTGTATCTGATATGTCCATTACAGAAAACACCCAGCCTGTGATAGCCATAGTGGGATCTGATGCCAGATTATACTGTATCTGATATGTCCATTACAGAAAACACCCAGCCTGTGATAGCCATAGTGGGATCTGATGCCAGATTATACTGTATCTCTGATATGTCCATTACAGAAAACACCCAGCCTGTGATAGCCATAGTGGGATCTGATGCCAGATTATACTGTATCTGATATGTCCATTACAGAAAACACCCAGCCTGTGATAGCCATAGTGGGATCTGATGCCAGATTATACTATGCTGTATCTCTGATATGTCTGTTACAGTAAACACCCAGCCTGTGATAGCCATAGTGGGATCTGATGCCAGATTATACTGTATCTCTGATATGTCTGTTACAGAAAACACCCAGCCTGTGATAGCCATAGCGGGATCTGATGCCATATTAAACTGTATCTGATATGTCCATTACAGCAAACACCCAGCCTGTGATAGCCATAGTGGGATCTGATGCCAGATTATACTGTATCTGATATGTCCATTACAGAAAACACCCAGCCTGTGATATCCATAGTGGGATCTGATGCCAGATTATACTGTATCTGATATGTCCATTACAGAAAACACCCAGCCTGTGATAGCCATAGTGGGATCTGATGCCAGATTATACTGTATCTGATATGTCCATTACAGAAAACACCCAGCCTGTGATAGCCATAGTGGGATCTGATGCCAGATTATACTGTATCTGATATATCTGTTACAGAAAACACCCAGCCTGTGATAGCCATAGTGGGATCTGATGCCATATTATACTGTATCTGATATGTCTATTATAGCAAACACCCAGCCTGTGATAGCCATAGTGGGATCTGATGCCAGATTATACTGTATCTGATATATCTGTTACAGAAAACACCCAGCCTGTGATAGCCATAGTGGGATCTGATGCCATATTATACTGTATCTGATATGTCTATTACAGCAAACACCCAGCCTGTGATAGCCATAGTAGGATCTGATGCCAGATTATACTGTATCTCTGATATGTCCATTACAGCAAACACCCAGCCTGTGATAGCCATAGTGGGATCTGATGCCAGATTATACTGTATCTGATATATCTGTTACAGAAAACACCCAGCCTGTGATAGCCATAGTGGGATCTGATGCCATATTATACTGTATCTGATATGTCTATTATAGCAAACACCCAGCCTGTGATAGCCATAGTAGGATCTGATGCCAGATTATACTGTATCTCTGATATGTCCATTACAGCAAACACCCAGCCTGTGATAGCCATAGTGGGATCTGATGCCAGGTTATACTGTATCTCTGATATGTCCATTACAGCAAACACCCAGCCTGTGATAGCCATAGTGGGATCTGATGCCAGATTATACTGTATCTCTGATATGTCTGTTACAGAAAACACCCAGCCTGTGATAGCCATAGCGGGATCTGATGCCATATTAAACTGTATCTGATATGTCCATTACAGCAAACACCCAGCCTGTGATAGCCATAGTGGGATCTGATGCCAGATTATACTGTATCTGATATGTCCATTACAGAAAACACCCAGGCTGTGATAGCCATAGTGGGATCTGATGCCAGATTATACTGTATCTGATATATCTGTTACAGAAAACACCTAGCCTGTGATAGCCATAGTGGGATCTGATGCCATATTATACTGTATCTGATATGTCTATTATAGCAAACACCCAGCCTGTGATAGCCATAGTAGGATCTGATGCCAGATTATACTGTATCTCTGATATGTCTGTTACAGAAAACACCCAGCCTGTGATAGCCATAGCGGGATCTGATGCCATATTATACTGTATCTGATATGTCTATTACAGCAAACACCCAGCCTGTGATAGCCATAGTGGGATCTGATGCCAGGTTATACTGTATCTCTGATATGTCTGTTACAGAAAACACCCAGCCTGTGATAGCCATAGCGGGATCTGATGCCAGATTATATTGTATCTGATATGTCCATTACAGCAAACACCCAGCCTGTGATAGCCATAGTGGGATCTGATGCCAGATTATACTGTATCTGTTATGTCCATTACAGAAAACACCCAGCCTGTGATAGCCATAGTGGGATCTGATGCCATATTATACTGTATCTGATATGTCCATTACAGAAAACACCCAGCCTGTGATAGCCATAGCGGGATCTGATGCCAGATTATATTGTATCTGTTATGTCCATTACAGAAAACACCCAGCCTGTGATAGCCATAGTGGGACCTGATGCCAGATTATACTGTATCTGTTATGTCCATTACAGCAAACACCCAGCCTGTGATAGCCATAGTGGGACCTGATGCCAGATTATACTGTATCTCTGATATGTCTGTTATAGCAAACACCCAGCCTGTGATAGCCATAGTGGGATCTGATGCCAGATTATACTGTATCTCTGATATATCTGTTATAGCAAACACCCAGCCTGTGATAGCCATAGTGGGATCTAATGCCAGATTATACTGTATCTGTTATGTCCATTACAGCAAACACCCAGCCTGTGATAGCCATAGTGGGACCTGATGCCAGATTATACTGTATCTCTGATATGTCTGTTATAGCAAACACCCAGCCTGTGATAGCCATAGTGGGATCTGATGCCAGATTATACTGTATCTCTGATATGTCTGTTATAGCAAACATCCAGCCTGTGATAGCCATAGTGGGATCTGATGCCAGATTATACTGTATCTCTGATATGTCTGTTATAGCAAACACCCAGCCTGTGATAGCCATAGTGGGATCTGATGCCAGATTATACTGTATCTCTGATATATCTGTTACAGAAAACACCCAGCCTGTGATAGCCATAGTGGGACCTGATGCCAGATTATACTGTATCTCTGATATGTCTGTTATAGCAAACATCCAGCCTGTGATAGCCATAGTGGGATCTGATGCCAGATTATACTGTATCTGTTATGTCTGTTATAGCAAACATCCAGCCTGTGATAGCCATAGTGGGATCTGATGCCAGATTATACTGTATCTGATATGTCCATTACAGCAAACACCCAGCCTGTGATAGCCATAGTGGGATCTGATGCCAGATTATACTATGCTGTATCTCTGATATGTCTGTTACAGAAAACACCCAGCCTGTGATAGCCATAGTGGGATCTGATGCCAGATTATACTGTATCTCTGATATGTCTGTTACAGCAAACACCCAGCCTGTGATAGCCATAGTGGGACCTGATGCCAGATTATACTGTATCTGATATGTCCATTACAGCAAACACCCAGCCTGTGATAGCCATAGTGGGATCTGATGCCAGATTATACTATGCTGTATCTCTGATATGTCTGTTACAGAAAACACCCAGCCTGTGATAGCCATAGTGGGATCTGATGCCAGATTATACTGTATCTGATATGTCTGTTACAGAAAACACCCAGCCTGTGATAGCCATAGTGGGATCTGATGCCAGATTATACTGTATCTCTGATATGTCTGTTACAGAAAACACCCAGCCTGTGATAGCCATAGCGGGATCTGATGCCATATTAAATTGTATCTGATATGTCTATTATAGCAAACACCCAGCCTGTGATAGCCATAGTGGGATCTGATGCCAGATTATACTGTATCGCTGATATGTCTGTTACAGAAAACACCCAGCCTGTGATAGCCATAGCGGGATCTGATGCCGTATTATACTGTATCTGATATGTCTATTACAGCAAACACCCAGCCTGTGATAGCCATAGTGGGATCTGATGCCAGGTTATACTGTATCTCTGATATGTCTGTTACAGAAAACACCCAGCCTGTGATAGCCATAGCGGGATCTGATGCCAGATTATATTGTATCTGATATGTCCATTACAGCAAACACCCAGCCTGTGATAGCCATAGTGGGATCTGATGCCAGATTATACTGTATCTGATATGTCTGTTACAGAAAACACCCAGCCTGTGATAGCCATAGCGGGATCTGATGCCAGATTATATTGTATCTGATATGTCCATTACAGCAAACACCCAGCCTGTGATAGCCATAGCGGGATCTGATGCCAGATTATATTGTATCTGATATGTCCATTACAGCAAACACCCAGCCTGTGATAGCCATAGCGGGATCTGATGCCAGATTATACTTTATCTGATATGTCCATTACAGAAAACACCCAGCCTGTGATAGCCATAGTGGGATCTGATGCCAGATTATACTGTATCTGATATGTCTGTTACAGCAAACACCAAGCCTGTGATATCCATAGTGGGATATGATGCCAGATTATATTGTATCTGATATGTCCATTACAGCAAACACCCAGCCTGTGATATCCATAGTGGGATATGATGCCAGATTATACTGTATCTGATATGTCTATTACAGCAAACACCCAGCCTGTGATATCCATAGTGGGATATGATGCCAGATTATATTGTATCTGATATGTCCATTACAGCAAACACCCAGCCTGTGATATCCATAGTGGGATATGATGCCAGATTATACTGTATCTGATATGTCTATTACAGCAAACACCCAGCCTGTGATAGCCATAGTGGGATATGATGCCAGATTATACTGTATCTGATATGTCTATTACAGCAAACACCCAGCCTGTGATAGCCATAGTGGGATATGATGCCAGATTATACTGTATCTGATATGTCTATTACAGCAAACACCCAGCCTGTGATAGCCATAGTGGGATATGATGCCAGATTATACTGTATCTGATATGTCCATTACAGCAAACACCCAGCCTGTGATAGCCATAGTGGGATCTGATGCCAGATTAAACTGTATATCTGACCCATCCCTTCAAGATGAGCTGCTGGTAAGATGGAAAGTGAAGGACAAGCTTGTAGGAAATAACGAGAAGTACCCCATGACAGGCGATCACTCTCTTGCCGTGAAGAATGTTGGTAAGTATTTTATTCATCACTCATTCCAGTATTAGTTGCGGTCTGGAGTGGTATTAATATTTGCTTTAAGCTGGATAATCTTTACGTTGTTGTAAGGTTCCTTTCTTCTAAGACACGGTGTGTCTCCACTGTGTGTCTCCACGGTGTGTCTCCACTGTGTGTCTCCAGATATGAGAACCATACATATCTATAAATAAACCAAATGAAGGTCATCGTAATAAATACCAATAAAATTATACATTAAACCTTGATTTGTCGATACGTTTGGGTCCGCCACTTATGCCGTGGTGGGGTGTCTGTTGTCCGTCCGTCCGTCTGTCCGTCCGTCTGTCCGTAAACTTATTTGTTGCGACTACTACTCTGAAACTGCTTAATGGATTTTCATAAACTTTGCAGAAATGTTGCCCATGATGTCTAGTTGATCCTAGCAAAAATTCATGTTGATGTGAAATCCAAGATGGCCACCAAAGCTAAAAATAGACTTTTAAAAACCAGTTTGTAGCGACTGCTTCTTGAAAACTATAAGAGAAATTGATATCGGACTTTTTCTAAAATGATCAGCATGACATGATGTTGGTCCTTGTCGAAAATCATTTTGATTCGATGTTAAAGATGGCTGCTATCTTTGTTTACATATAGAGTTATATAGTAAAAATTTGTAGCGACTACTCCTCTGAAACTACCTGACGGATTTTCATGAAACATCACAGGAATGTTGCTCTTGATGTCTAGTTGATCCAAGCACAATTTCAGGTTGGCCGGAAATTCAAGATGGCCACCATATTTAAAAATAGATTTTTTTAAAAAAAAGTTGTAGCGACTACTTCTTGAAAACTGTAAGTGATATATGGGACTTCCTCTAAAATGATGAGCATGCCATGATGTTGATCCTTGTCAAAAATCATTTTGATTTGACGTTAAACATGGCCACCAGTGGCCATCTTTGTTTACATAGAGTTATATAGTAAAAACTTGTAGCGACTACTCCTCTGAAACTACTTGACGGATTTTCATGAAACTTCACAGGAATGTTGCTCTTGATGTCTAGTTGATTCTAGCAAAATTTCAAGACGGGCTGAAAATTCAAGATGAATAGATTTTTAAAAAGACTACTTCTTGAAAACTATGAGTGATATTTGATATGGGACTTTTTCTAAAATGATCAGCATGACATGATGTTGGTCCCTGTTGAAAATTATTTTGATTCAACATTAAATATGGCTGCCGTGGCCATCTTTATTTGCATAGATTTATATAGTGAAAGCTTGTAGCGACTACTCCTCTGAAACTACTTGACAGATGTTCATGAAACTTCACAGGAATGTTGATCTAGCTATTAAAAACCTATAATGTTGATCCTATCAGTAGAGCTTCAAGGTCATTGACCTCTTGTTTGAGTGTTACTTTCCTGTCGACAACATCAAACGCGTCGATGTTTGCGTTATAGTGTGTTCCTCAAAAACTGTTTGCACTACACTAAACAAACTTTAATCATACTAGTTTGTTTGGGTTGTTCCACAAATGGCCTTGACCTTGATGTTTAAAAGGGAAAAAAGCGACACAGCTATGCAATCTTTATTATTGAGAGTTCTGAAAAACTTGTAAAAGGGAAAACAAATTATTAAACAAAGAAGATATGGTCATTTGAAAGTTCTGTTGAAACGGATATGGAAGCCGCAATTTTGAGAGCTATAACATCACAGTTCTAAATGACCATATATGAACATACGAGCAAACTGTCCTATTATATGTCAATTTCTTAATATTGCGGTAAAAAGTCGAGTTTTTAAGTCAACATCTATATTTTTGTCTTAACATAAAACACGATCATATTTAAATTATAAACACAATTATGATATGCATTTAGTGGAATTATTTGGTTTAAGGTAAAACTCCACGGCACCAGAAACATATATATGTTTAAAATTGGAAAACAGGGTACACCTAATTCAAAATGTAATTTAAAACGAACCGCGTGAAATTGGAGATTATTTTTAAATGAATACGTTCTAAATGACAATTTCACATCATTAAATCACGCATCTTATGGGATGGCGAGTTGTCCGTCGTCCGTCTGTCCGTCGTCTGTTAACTTTTGTCTAGTTAAGACAATAGGGCCTTCATTTTTCATCCGATCTTTACCAAACTTAAATAGTTTGTTAATATCAATGAAAGCTCGGACAAGTTCGAAAACCAGCCAGATCGGACCAGTAACAGTAGAGTTTGCCCTTGATTTAGTTAAAAATGCTATATTTTGCCTCGTTAAGACGATAGGGCCTTCATTTTTCATTCAATCTTCCCCAAACTTTATCAGATTGTTAATGTCAATGAAAGCTCGGACAAGTTCTAAAACCAGCCAAATCGGACCAGTAACAGCAGAGTTATGGCCCTTGATTTAGTTAAAAATCCTATATTTTGCCTCGTTAAGACGATAGGGGCTTCACTGTTCTTCCGATCTTTACCAAACTTTATCAGATTGTTAATGTCATTGAAAGCTCGAACAATTTCAAAACCAGCCATATCGGACCAGTAACAGCGGAGTTATGGCCCTTGATTTAGTTATAAATGCTATATTTTGCTTCGTTTAGATGATAGGGGCTTCATTGTTCATCCGATCTTTACCAAACTTGATCAGATTGTTAATGTCAATGAAAGCTCGGTCAAGTTCGAAAACCAGGAAAATAACATCTTAAACAAAAGTGTTCAGAACAAAAGTTGAACACCTCTCGTATATGTGATCAAACTAAACTACGAAATTAAACCATATACATTTATATTTAAAACATGTGAGTTAATATAAGATTATCTAAAATCGTAACAATATTTATCAATGTTCCATATATGGTAATTTGGAACTATGACCTCATAGTTCTTAAAATGGTCATATCTTTTTTGTTTATCATCCGATCTTGGGAAAATAAATTTGCATTTTTCCAATTTTGTCAGAACCCTCAATAACAGAGCTTGTTTGGGTGTGTCACTTCATTCCGTCAGTTACCTTGTCATTTTAGTGTTACGTTTTTGCTTTTAAATCTGTTTCTCAGCAGCTATTAAAGTGCACCGGTTACAGTTCTATTGGTCAGAATGTTAGCATTTTAGAAGATAATGATAAAACTGCCAATAGCTATTAAAAAATGAGTCTCTTGCAATTTTCGAGAATACGACCAATGTCATTGGTGTTAAATGTCAGTGGTGTTAAACATAATTACTTAGTTTCCCCGAGTTCATGGAGCGATAAAACAAAACACACCTTCCATGGAGTGTTCCAAGTTAATAAAATTTATCATATTAAGTAAATTTTCTATCATTGAAAAACCCTGATTATTCACGCATAGAAATTTTACAAATAAAATGACTTCCTCCCAGGTAAGGAGGATGCTTATGTCACCTATGACTGCATTGTGGCATCAAGATCTGCCGAGAAATACTACGGCAGCTTTGACAATGCGACACAATCTGATGCCACCATAAGAGTAGGACACCATCTGATTGGTATGTTATAAGAGAAAACTTATTGTAAACTTGTTGTATAATTTGAATATTTAACTTAAATGGGCACATGGCAGTCTTGTAAACTTGTTGTATAATTTGAATATTTTGACAAATGGACAGTCATTTCAGTCTTGATTATTTTATTAGCTCACCGGAGTCGAAGGCTCAAGTGTGAGCTATTGGGATCATTCTTCATCTTATCGTTCATCTATCGGTTCATCAATCGTTCATCTATCATTCATCTATCGTTCATCTATCGTTCATCTATCATCTGTCCATCGCCAGCTTTAAACTACTTCTTTTCAGAAACTGCATGGTCAGTTTTGACCAAAATTCATATGACAGATCTATAGATCAATTAATCTTTTTCAAATTTTTTGTTTCCTGGAAATGCATATATTAAAAAAAAGTGAGGTACTATGTGATGGGCCCCCATCGACTTTACTCTGGTTTATATTTTATCTTGTGCAGTTATTTTGATCATTGAAGAAAGCGTGGACAAATAAAAACCCAAATTAGTTTAATACTTGGATACTGCCATATCTGACACCTTCCCCCCCCTAGTAGAGCCAGTAGATACAGACCCTCTGGGGCCTCAAGTTCTTATGGGGATTAAAACTTGCTTTTAAATTTATTTAAACTCAAGACCAAAATACATAGGGTATATGTGCTATTTGCGATAAAAAAACATGCTAAAAGATGTATGTATGTTTCAAGCTGTAGAGACAAAGAAGATAGATTCGTCCCCCATCCAGCTGAGCACCCATGTTTACGGTACTGGTAGAGCCGACAATACTGGTGGAATACAACTCACTGGTGGAGCAGACGTCAGATGGACTGTCAACAATGGCACCCTCCTGGATGCCACAATAGAGTATACAGATAATGTCTCCATCAGTACGGTAGAAATCCCAGGAAACATGTCGGGTGCGATCACTCTGCTTGTCCAGGTGGGAGGAACTCAGTGGAATACAAGCATTCCAAACCCGTACAGCGCACGTACACGTAAGTACTTTTCTTTACGTATTTCTTGTTATTACTTACAGGTAAAAGTGGATAAATTATTGTCTTGAAATGTGTTTGAAAGAGTTTGAAAGATTTTTTTTTTGGCCCACCTTCTCAACCCCTTTTATCTGCTCCTTTCTTTCGCCTACCCTCACTCCGTCTTCCGCCAGCTCTGCTGTTGTCCCTCCTACTAGATGGTGATCTGTTCTGACATACTTTCTGCTGAAGCCTCGCTGTATATTCCGTTTCTGCGACGACTCTCGCTGTTCACCCGCAGTTCACCTGATTTTTCTCTTTTTTCCTTCGGATTGTACTGTTTCTGGGACATTGCTGATTTGTCTTCTGTTATTGTCTATTGCTGTGAAACAGCCTCCCCCTAGTACTCCATGGTACTCCATTCAAGCTACTATGCCACTACTAGGCTACTGGCCACTGCATACTTTAGACGCGCCATATGAAGAACCAACGAATTTCTGTCTACAGCTTCCCTTCTTTCTGTTTGAAAGAGTTACTCTTTCTTCATTTCCTTAAATTATTTGCTTTTTGTTTATCTTTATGCCTTGCCAGGAAAGTGGAACGTTATAGTATAACCCTTATCTGACCGTCCATATGTAAGTACATACGAAAACAGGTTTTACATTCAAGTTTTTCCATAAGTTCTTTTTTTAGCTTTAATACGGGTTAGCGAGTT
Organism: Cyrtodaria siliqua; assembly: GCA_037043455.1. Lineage (NCBI taxonomy): Eukaryota > Metazoa > Mollusca > Bivalvia > Adapedonta > Hiatellidae > Cyrtodaria > Cyrtodaria siliqua. Next base: position 139,354 of record JAWPHD010003060.1, on the reverse strand, counting down.
GTCCGTCGTTCGTCAGTCGTCCATCCGTCCGTTAACTTTTGCCTTGTGAACACTCTAGCCCCCTCATTTTTCATGTGATCTTTATAACCAAACTTGGCCAAAGTCTTTCTGTCAATGAGAGCTCGGATGAGTTCGAAAACCAGCCAGATCGGATCAGTAACACTAGAGTTATGGCCCTTGTTTTGTTGAAAAATCCCATTTTCTGCCTTGTGAACACTCTAGCACCTTCGTTTATTATTTGATCTTTACCAAACTTGCACAGATTGTTAATAGCAATGAAATCGTCCGTTCATCTGTTAACTTTTGCCTTGTGAACACTCTAGCCCCTTCATTTTTCATGCGATCTTAATCAAACTTGGCCAAAGTCTTTATATCAATGAGAGCTCGGATGGGTTCGAAAACCGGCCAGATCGGATAAGTAACATTAGAGTTATGGCCCTTGTTTTGTTGAAAAATCCCATTTTCTGCCTTGTGAACACTCTAGCACCTTCGTTTATTATTTGATCCTTACCAAACTTGCACAAATTTTTAATAGCAATTAAATCGTGGACAAGTTTGAAAACCAGCCAGGTTGGACCATTTACGCCAGAGTTATGGCACTTGTTTTTGCTAAAAAATGCCATTTTCTGCCTTGTGAACACTCTAGCACTTACTTTCATTATTTATTTGATCTAACAGGATGTTAATATTAATGAAAGCTTGGATAAGTTCGAAAACCAGTCAAATCGGATTATTAGCAGCAGAGTTATGGCCCTTGTTATTCTGAAAAAAAAACATATTCTAGCACCTTCATTTATTATTTGATCTGTACCAAACTTGCACAGACTGTAAATAGCAATGAAATCTTTGACGAGTTCCAAACTTTATCAGATTTTTGATATCAATGGAAGCTCGGACGAGTTCGACTACCAGCCAGTTCGGAACATTAATAAAGGAGTTATGGCCCTTGTTCATCTTGTTTACATGATAGAGGCCATATTTCTTGAGCAATCTTAACCAAACTTGCACAGACTGTAATATGACCATAAGATCTCGGACGAGGTCGATAACGAGCAAGATCGGACCAGTAACACCTGAGTTATAGCCCCTGAATTAGCAAAAAATGCAGTTTTACATGTTGTTAAGACGATACAGACCACATTGATTGAGCAGTCTTAACAAAAGTTTTTTTTGTGTTTTTTTTTTTATTGTTTTTTTTAATTTTGTTGTTTTTAGATCACCTGAGCCGAAGGCTCAATGTGATCTATTGGGATCACTCTGCGTCCGTCGTCGTTCGTTGTCGTCGTCGTTAACTTTTCTTCAAACGACTTCTCCTCAGAAACCACCTGGCTAATTTTGCCCAAACTTCACATGGATGATCCTTAGATGAATGCTTTATAGATTTGTTAAACTTAGGTCAGCGCGACATCCAAGATGGCCGCCATTACTATATATGGTTGAAACCTTAAAAAATCTTCTCCAGAACCGCTAGACAGATTTCAGCAGTTTTTCTTTTAAAATGATCGCCAACACCTAGACTATCAAGTTTGTTCAAATGAAGTCCACGGGGTCAAAAATGGCCGTGCCCCGGGGATCCAAAGTTTGTATATTGAGATTTTGCATGTTTTTCATATAGACATATAGAAAAAAACTTTTAACAAATCTTCTTCTCCGAAAACACAAGGCACAGAGCTCTCATGTATTAAATGTAGCATCAACTTATGGTCCTCTACTAAGTTTGTTCAAATGGTGACCCTGGGGTCAAATTTGTCCCCGCCCCTGGGGTCACAGTTTTACATAGACTTATATATAAGGAGAAAAAAAATTCTTCTTTTCGGAAACTACAAGAGCCAGAGGTTTGATATTTTGCATTTACTATAAGTTTATGGTCCTTTACCAAGTTTGTTCAAATGGGGACCCTCAGGTCATATTTGGTCCCGCCCCAAGGGTCACATGTTTTACATAGACATGTATAGGGAAAAACTTAAAAAATCTTCTCTGAAACTGCAGGAGCCAGACGTTTAATATTTTGCATTTGCTATAAGCTTATAGTCCTCTACCCAGTTTGTTCAAATGGTGACCCAGGGGTCACATTTGGCCCCGCCCCGGGGGTCACAGTTTTACATAGGCTTGTATAGGGAAAAACTGAAAAAAATCTTCTTCTCTGGAACCACATGGCACGGAGCTCTCATGTATTACATGTAGCATCAGCTTATGGTCCTCTACTTAGTTTGTTCAAATGGTGGCCCTGGGGTCAAATTTGTCCCCGCCCCGGGGGTCACAGTTTTACATAGACTTATATAGGGAAAAAAAAAATCGTCTTCTCGGAAACTGCAAGAGCCAGAGGTTTGATATTTTGCATTTACTATAAGCTTATGGTCCTTCACAAAGTTTGTTCAAATGGTGACCCTCGGGTCACATTTGGCCCCGCCCCAAGGGTCACATGTTTTACTTAGACAAAATCTTCTATGAAACTGCAAGAGCCAGAGGTTTAATATTTTGCATTTGCTATGAGCTCATGGTCCTCTACCAATTTTGTTCAAATGGTGACCCTGGGGTCACATTTGGCCCCGCCCCGGAGTCACAGTTTTACATAGGCTTGTATAGAGAAAAACTGAAAAAAATCTTCTCTGGAACTGCAAGAGCCAGAGGTTTAATATTTTGCTTTTGCTATAAGCTTATGCAAGCCCAGTAATAGACGTCATCAGCAGTCCAATTCTCGGTCCATAAAGATATAATTATGCCTATCGCAATCAATGGTAAAAAGACTCGGTTAATATTCAATTCTGCCAATACTTAGCGAATTGAGAGCAGAATCAAGGAAAGTTATTTGAGCGAGATGATTCTCAGCGGAGTTTTTTCATTTTTAACTTTCTTTGATTCTGCTCTCAATTCGCTAAGTATTAGCAGAAGTGAATATTAACCGAGTCTTTTTAACATTGATTGCGATACTTTAGGCACAATTATATCTTTATGGACTGATAATTAGAGCTGAAATGCGTGTGTTTACTTACCGAGTCGAGACAAATCTTCGTTACGGATGATCATCTCGTGCACCTGCTGATGACTGGGCTTGTTATGGTCCTCTACCAAGTTTGTTCAAATGGTGACCCTGGTGTCAAACTTGGCCGCGCCCCCGGGGTCACAGTTTTATATAGACATATATATATAGGAAAAAACTATCTTCTCTGAAACTGCAAGAGCCAGAGGTTTAATATTTTGCATTTACTATACTCTTATGGTCCTTTACCAAGTCTGATCAAATGGTGAACCTGGGTTCACATTTGGCCCCGTCCCAGGGGTCACGTTTTACATAGACTTATATAGGGAAAAATTTAAAAAACCTTCTTCTCTGAAAGCACACAGCTCTCATATATTACATGTAGCCCTGGGGTCACATTTAGCTCTGCCAAAGGTGTTACTCTCTAGCACCTTCATTTTGTATTTGATCTTTACCAAACTTTGTCAGTGTCTTAAACTGTCTATATCAATGTTGTTATACACAACAGAGCCCACATTTCTTGAACAATCTTAATCAAACTTGCACAGATTGTATATGGGCCCTTATTATCTTGTTGTTATTATTATTTTTCCTTTTTTTTTCTTTTTTCCTTTCTTTTTATCTTTTTTTTTTTTAAATTATTTTCTTTTTTATATATGAGCCGAAACACGCGAAAACGACCATTCAGACAAAATTTTCACATTTTATGTTTTTTGACGTTTATGAAACACGGTGATTTTCTCTTTAAAAATCTCTTTATTTTATGTCGATATCTTAATTAAAAATGATTTTATCTCAATTTGAAAATTAAAGATTGTACTCACCATTAATTTTGCACGATGACGTCGACGTCTTGGACGACGTCGTTGATTAAATAACAACAAAAAACATAAACAATTACCATTTTCTATAGCATCAACTATTTATATTAAGAAAAATAATCCCTATGATATAATAATTAGGTAAAACACAGAAGTGACGAGAAATTTGATTAGTAATAAATTGATTACCGGCCGACGTCATAAAATGTTACATTATGACGTTGTCGTCTGAACGTTCGAAGGGATGTTTTCGTGTGTTGCGGCTCATATATATTTTTTTAAATGCCCTGTTCGATTTGACGTAACTTAGCAGGTATGATGTCTAGTTGTGCATATTGCATTTTTAATGGACGTGTTGTACGTCGTCCGTCTGTCGTCCGTTAAATTTTGCCTTCTTTTTGCAATGTTTTAAAAGAATACTGATGGGCATTTGATGACAACAACCCTTGATATAAGAGCCGTTTCAGCCGGTAGAGCATCCACAGGCCCTCTTGGGCCTCTTGTTATTGGACTTGAGCACTAAGACGGGGTATCAGTTTCCCATTGACACATTTTCTAATTTTATAAATGCATGTTTTCTGAAATTAACTTTAAATTAACTTAAAACTTTCTTCCTCTTTTTTTTTAGCCACATCAGCTGATGGTCTAGTTGCACACATTGCTGTAGGTGTTGTTGCAGTCGTAATTATTGTTATTGGTGTTATCGTCGGCATCATCGTATGGCGCCGAAGAAAGGCAAAGCAAGGTTTGTTCGCTCGTCACATTATTATGGATAGGTGATACTTTTAAACAGTGAATGGCCGGAGCTGAAATGTAATGAATGAAATGGGGTTTTACATCCCGTTAAAACATCTTATTAATTAACTACTTAATATCTGCCGTCTTTTGCAGAAAACTGCACGCATCATATGGTAAAAACAAGGCCAATATGGAGAGAAACTCGGCCAATATGAGAAAACTCGGCCAATATGAAATTCAAGCAATCTGATTGGATAAGCCAACACGACCAATATGACCAAGCTTTGTTTTCTTTAAGGACGCCATTTTGAAGAAAAGAAACACAACGTCGCAGAGCTATGTAGACAATCAAAATAATTATTTGTAAATTCGGTTACATCGACTTCGCTGAAATATAGCTATTATCACGTTCGTGTGTGTTTTTCCCACGCGCCGTTGAGCGGTAACAGTGGTAGCTTTATTTGAATCAGATACTTGTTATTAAGTGTTATACTGAACATGTATCTCTTGTTTTTTCTTCACGGTAAATGATATTTAAAACATAGGAATAAAGAGAGATATTAAATAGTTAATTAATAAAAATGTCATTAATTGTTTTCATATTGGCCCTGTTATTGGTGCTCGGACTGTCATATTGGCCCGTCATAATATTAGGTTATATTGGGACAGCAGTCTCAGAGGGAAATGCTAAAAATGCCAGTTCTAATGATATATAATTTATGTACGTATTCTTAAAATTATTCATGTTTTTGCTGAAAAACCTTTGGCTGAAACAAGGTGCTCCAAATATGTGTGTCTAAGTTGTTACAAATTGTTTTCTATGGATCCACTAGACATTTTGAGGGGTGAACGCCAACTATTGTAACTATTTATCACAGACATATTAATAAACAGATAAGAAACTTCCTATCTTAACCAATGAAGTAATCAAAATATCACATGGCACCTTATATTTATCTTCTCTCTCAATTATTCACTGATTTACTTCAAAATTTACTTATTTTTTTATATGAATTAAACACTAAAGTACGAACAAGTTCATCAACCACGTTTACTGTACATAACCTTACAATGAAGTGTCTACAGGGCTTTTTTACCTTATATAACAGAGGCCGGTAAAGGGCCTCTTCCCAACAGAAAATTGGACTGTTTTTTCCCAACTGTGGCAGAAATATTTCCCAATACGAAAACAGTAGTCTCCCAGAATTTGAGAAAAAGCATGAATTCTGCAGTGTGTTTTTGTCTGCTAAGTAAATTCCGACTTGGAAAAGTTAATAATTATGGTAAATAATGGATGACAATATAAATAAAGTATATTAATGTCATATTTACTTAATTTATGAAACCTTGTATTTTTCCCAAAATGAGAAATAAGCGCGTTCTTTTTTCCCAAAATGGACAGGCCTGGGCCTCTTCCCAATTTTGTGGAAAAAAGCCCTGGTCTATACAAATTATTACGGCTACACACCACTAATTGTAACCTCAGTCATAGATGGAATGCCATTGTCTGTCGGTGGCAGATTATTGTAGTTTCTTAAATGTTTTAAATGTTATTTTATTTTCTCTACCATGCATGTGAAAGTGATGTGAAGGCCCGGGCCTTTTGGCCTAAAGGCAGCTTCGCTATTGTATAACAGTCTATCAGATCATTTTAGAATTATTTTACTATTAAAATTTTGTGATTCTTGATTTTAAGAACCTCATAAATTAAAAGATTTCATTAGTCCAATTTTTGTCACTTGCTTCATTCATATTTTCATTTGGTTGTTTCTATCATGACATCACTTTCTCGTAGTATAACATCACGTCCTGGTATAATGACATCACGTTATGCTATTATGATGCAACTCAGTGAGTTCTGAGAACTGACTGAGTCTTTAAATTGCTGTGAGAAACAGATTAAGACTGTGGATCTCTCATTGAGTATGAGTTTCTTGAAATCAAGAATCACAAAATTTTAAATATAAAATAATTCTAAAATGATTCAATATGCTGTTCTATGTAAATCGGTCCTGTAAACTAACTTTACAAGCTATTGTTACTTCATGTCGAAACATTTTACGATTGACTAGCTTTATTGTTACATTTATATACGTGTATGTGTTTGTTGATTTTATAACACATAGTCTATTGTGTGTGTAGTGGTGTAGAACCATAATGGTTGGTTGTCACATGAGTATGGTTGTGACGGCAGATACGTGACACTGAAACACGTGTAAGTTTTCTTGATTCGCATGCTCTGGGTTGGTTGGTTGAATGATGTTTTACCTCATTTTCAGCACATTTTTAGGCAATACCGGTATATGACGGGTGATTTTTACGTGTCGAGGCAGACAACCCACACGTTTTTCGTGAGTAAGACCAGTACTGTATACCTCCCGCATCAGTAAGAATCAACACTTTCTAACAAGTTAAGCTCCCAATGGGAGTCAAACCCGCTACTGTGAGAGGTGAGATGGTTTCAGACTCGGCCTCCTTACTGTCCCGGCCACGTGCATGCGCTGGTGTTGGGATTGTATTGAATGATGTGTTTTCTTCATGTCATAGAACGAGTTCTAGGTTGGAATTTATCTCACAGCATCTTCTATCATTTCTTATTCTGTCTGGTTTTTTAGCTCTACTGATCAGAGATCAGCAGAGCTTATGCCGTGGTGCGGCGTCCGTCGTCTGTCTGTCCGTCTGTCCGTAAACTTTTATTTGTAGCGACTTCACAGCTGAAACTACTGGATGGATATTCATGAAACTTTACAGAAATGTTGCCCATAAAGTCTAGTTGATCCTAGCAAAAATTCATGTTGATGTGAAATCCAAGATGGCCGCCAAAGCTAAAAATAGAGTTTTAAAATACAAGTTTGTAGCGACTTCTTCTTGAAAACTATAAGTGATATTGATATGGGACTTTTTCTAAAATGATCAGCATGACATGATGTTGATCATAGTCAAAAATCGTTTTGATTCAACGTTAAACATGGCTGCCAGCGGCCATCTTTGTTTACATCGAGTTATATAGTAAAAAATTGTAGCGACTACTTCTCTGAAACTACTTGGCGGATTGTCATGAAACTTTACAGGAATGTTGCTCTTGATGTCTAATTGATCCTAGAAAAAGTTCAGGTCGGCCGGAAATTCAAGATGGCCGTCACAGCTAAAAATAGATTTTTAAAAAATAAGTTTGTAGCGACTACTTCTTGAAAACTATAAGTGATATTGATATGGGACTTTTTCTAAAATGATCAGCATTACATGATGTTGATCCTAGTCAAAAATCGTTTTGATTCAACGTTAAACATGGCTGCCAGCGGCCATCTTTGTTTACATAGAGTTATATATTAAAAACTTGTAGCGACTACTCCTCTGAAACTACTTGGCGGATTGTCATGAAACTTTACAGGAATGTTGCTCTTGATGTCTAATTGATCCTATCAAAATTTCAGGTCGGCCGGAAATTCAAGATGGCCGTCACAGCTAAAAATAGATTTTTAAAAAATAAGTTTGTAGCGACTACTTCTTGAAAACTATAAGTGATATTGATATGGGAATTTTTCTAAAATGATCAGCATGACATGATGTAGATCCTTGTGGAAAATTATTTTGATTCGACGTTAAACATGGCTGCCAGTGGCCATCTTTGGTTACATAGAGTTATATAGTAAAAACTTGTAGCGACTACTCCTCTGAAACTACTTGACGGATGTTCATGAAACTTCACAGGAATGTTGCTCTTGATGTCTAGTTGATCCTAGAAAAATTTCAGGTCGGCCGGAAATTCAAGATGGCCGCCACAGCTAAAAAAAGATTTAAAATAAATAAGTTTGTAGCGACTACTTCTTCAAAACAATAAGAGATATTGATATGGGACTTTTTCTAAAATGATCAGTATGACATGATGTTGGTCCTTGTCGAAAATCGTTTTGATTTGACCTTAAACATGGCTGCTTTGTTTACATAGAGTTATATAATGAAAACTTGTAGCGACTACTTCTTTGAAACTACCTGACGGATTTTCATGAAACTTCACAGGAATGTTGCTCTTAATGTCTTATTGATCTTAGCAAAATTTCAGGTCGGCCGGAAATTCAAGATGGCCGCCACGGTTAAAAATAGATTTTCAAAAAACAAGTCTGTAGCGACTACTTCCTGAAATCAAAATCAATCAGTAGAGCTTCAAGGTCATTGACCTCTTGTTTTTAATGTTACATTTTTGTTTCTGGGGACGTTTTACCCTCTTTTTCTGTATTCACTTTCTGTTTGTATGCATGTGTTAAAACAGTAGCAGTCTTCCATTTGTAAAGGTGGCATTGTACATTAAATAGCATGATGTCTTGAACCTTTTCTTTTACCTGGTGTAACCCTGTACTCTTTGCGGCTTTTTCAATATCATTAGGTATATTATTTAAGATTTCATCTTTCATATCTATAACAATATTTCTCAGTCTGTTAACAAAATCGCCAATTCAGTCATACCATTTTCTGTTTGGTTTGATTATAAAAGTAACTGAAAAATGCTCTTTCTTCTCCTTCTGGTCATACTTGGGGCCGAAATTGGACCCCATTCCCCTCGCCAAAAAAATATGATTTCCATCCACAACACACGCACCTTACTGGATAAATTTCCCATCCCAAAAAAAAAAAGTTTGATAATATTTTAACTAAAAAATAATAATTACCTGTATAATGAATAGAGTTTAATTACCTGTGTTTTTGAGATACCGGAAATATTTCTCGAGGGAAAGAAATTGCTCCGATATAAGAACAATTGCTTTAGCACGAGTTCTTATATCGGGGCAATTTCTCTCCCGAGGGAAATATTTCCGGTATCTCAAAAACACTGGTTATTAAACTATATATTACATATTTTGTGATTATTTAAATGAAAATAAAACCGGTATGTTTGTTATTTTTCTTTCATTCCTTCTTTCGTTCTTAGTGCGCAGTGATACATACGCATTTTTACACCAGTTTGCACGAGAACGCCAAGACGACGTTACGTCATACAAACAAAACAAGTGGAACCGGAACACTTCGTTAATTTCCGTAATTGGTATTTCCTAGTGGCGGAATCTGACGACGACGTCCGTAAAACAATCGGAACGTCATTTGGCGTTACCGCCACTGACGGAAAAGGCCGAGCAATGTTCCGTACTGCAAAATAACTCACATGGGAGATATTTCACTGGGAGATATTTCGCAGTAGAGCAAACGAGTAGATATAGCTTTTCTATTCCCAGTATTTCCTATACAAATCACAGACAAATATGTAATATTGTGTGTTAATGGACCGACCACCCATTACCTGCAAAATTGAGTTTTCAGAAAATAGGGTTCACCCATAGATGTTTATTAAATTATTATCCCGGGTATGTTTTAATGGAATAACCCCTTAAGACAATGATTTTGTGAAATTACCATAGATTGTCTTTTGTGTTTGTTTTAGCTAGAGCTAATGCTGCAGAAACCAAGAATGAAAACGGTGAGGGAATACCTTTGAAATGATCAAGCTCCAGTAAAACCTTCTAGAGTATGATGTCTCAGGTAATTGTGGTTTTAATTTCTATTGTACTTTGTTTTTAACTACAATCGACACGGAAGTATAGTGATACTTGAGCACACCGACAAGATGATTTTCATAGAAATTTTAAGGGGAAATAACCTTGACCGTTATGATAGCTGGTGCCCAGCTTTTTGTGGAAATGGAAGTTACAGGTGATCAAGAAAATAATCTTCCAACGACCCAGTCTGCCCTTCCTGATATTGAGGTTTCTATCAATGGAGGTGAACCATTTACAGGTCTGCTGGAAATTATATTTATATACATGTAATAGGAATTCCATTTCGTCAAGAAGACTGGTTCTGGATATATTTATAAAAATTATTGCTCGTCTCATTCAAGCACGCTTATTAATAGTTACAGACCAATGAAAGAGGATGATTCCAACTACAAACTGGGCATGGGGACCCAAAAAGGGTCATTATGTAAGAAAATCAATATGAAGTGGAGATTTTCAGGATAACGACCCATGTTGGTGTCATATCCTCTATTACCAATGTCTGTTAACCGAGTGAATGTTCCACAACTGTTTTTGCATCCTTAATTATTTTTTTAATTATTTTATCATTTTATTTGCCTTCTTTATTTGTCGCGACTTTTATTTTCTGTTCAAAATTAATATTTTGCGTTTAAAGCACTTTCACCAAATGTTCATGTACTTAAAAAGAGAGCTCTTTACAAAAAGAGTGCACATGCAAGAAGGAATATGATACAATGTTCTAATAAAGCACAGAAAAGTGTTCTGTTACCAGATTTAGAGTACAGTATTCTTCAACAGAAAATGCGTTGGGTGTTTATTTAACTTTACCTTGCCATGTTTTATATCAAATTTGAAAAAAAGAAAATCTGTCTCATTGTTTGTTACTGTTTGACCTAGTAGAGCAATCTGAGGGACTTGTGTACTTTTTGTTTCATAAAGTGCCTGAAGTAATATATTCTGCAGGGCAGGGTTCAACTTGCTAAATACGAACTGCTTGCAATTGGCAGATATCAGCATCGTTAAATAATTGCTGGTTAACTTGGTTGTTTAACACAAGCATTCATCATTATCATCATCAGCAACAGCAGCCTGCAGCAGCATGTTTGATAATAGTTGTTACACTATAATGGTACCAATTAATAAATAAATGTTTTATACGAGTAGTATTAAAGCTAATAGTTCCCATAAAAATATACTTTATATTTGGCATTTCCTTAAACATGAAATTAATGTCTACTAATTATTCAGCATAAAAGACCATAATTCCATCAACAATTATCGTTGCATAACTATTTATATCCTAGTAATACATTTTATACATGATGATTTTGTTTCCTTTCAGTTTAAATATTTAACTTCCTGCTGATGTTTAAACCATCTCAGCTGCACTTGATGATAACAAAACTACTTGACTATGGCAGAACAAAACAAGGATAGATCTGCAGCGATGATTAATGGTTTCAACTTCCTGAGATGCCTTCTATAAATAGTTGCTTTCTAACTTCCCAGAAGGCACCCTGTTCTAGGGGTACTTACTTCGTCACCAAAACGTTGCGTATTGGAAAACCCGCTGACGAACATTGCGAGAATCTGTGCAGGACACCTACCCATGCTTTGTATTCTTTCACAGGGAGCAAGTCTAAAAAAGCCTAAATAATGGGTTGTTATGCAGTTTGAAGAAACCTTTTGAAATTATAAGCCTTTTTGTTGTTTGTGAAGTAATTTATGCATGCGCTTGGTATGGTTTGTGAAACAAATCAAATGTTCCATGCTTAGTATGGTTTGTGAAACAAGTGAGAAGTTATATCCTTTGTATGGTTTATGAAGTAAGTTATTTATGCGCTTGGTATGGTTTGTGAAACAAATCAAATGTTCCATGCTTTGTAAGGTTTGTGAAACAAGTGAAATGTTATATCCTTTGTATGGTTTGTGAAGTGTTTTATACTTACTAGTCTCGTGTTAGAAGCCATTTTATGCTTTGTGCGTTAATTTATACTTGCTAGTCAATATACGTAATAGTCGAGTATTATAAGCGTTAAATGGTTTGTGAATGCATTTAAACTGTCTAGTCAATTGTTATTAACTTTTGTATGGGATGAGGGGTTATTTAGGCCACAAAAAATTAATTACCTGGTTCTCAGGCCACTTTTTCTGAGAAGAGATGCGGGCGGGCGCATTTTTTTTTACAATTTTAGTGGTCAACAGACACGTGGGCGATTTTTTTTTATCCAAACTTTAATTCCAATACATGTATTGATGCAAAATATCTCGAAATACATGTGCAATAACCAGTTGGATCAGCTCATCTCTATTGTCGATCATTACCTTATCATTTCTTCCCGACTTATGCTTCTTTCAATCACAATAAGTCCGTATATTTGTATTAGATCACGCATGATCAATCGACTCGATGACACCGCCATTATTGCATGTTGTTGTGAGACTTTGTCGATTAGACGCTTGAATAAATCACCTGTTCTGTAGCACCTACTAGTTCCAAGCGTCTCAAGCGTCTGACTCCTAGATTGGTACCCGTACGACTGCAACACTCACAAGCTAGCAAGCAGAGCGGCAGATAGTCGGCCGCGCACCAGTCTACCCACAAGGGGATTCCCCTGAGGTAGTTGCATGTAAAAACCGCAACGAACTTGGATGCGGAACTTTTTTCTCAAAATATCGCTACCGCATTTCCAATTTTTTATTAGCTCGACTATTCGAAGAATAAGAGAGCTTATGTAATCACCCCGGCGTCGGCGTCGGCGTCCCACATCAAAGTTTGCGTGTAAGCTGTGTTTACAAGTCTATATCTCTTAATTTCTTATCCTAGCACAACCAAATTTGGCCATGGGCTTTCTTGTAGCATAATCTTATGGGCTGCATAAGCAATTTTGGTTCCTGTAACCCATGGGCTCCCATGGAACGCAAATTATGATAGCCCATAAAATGTGTCCCATTTCACATCAAATTTTGCGTGTAAGCTGTGTTTACAAGTCTATATCTCTTACAATTCTTACCCTAGCACAACCCAATTTCGCCATTAGCTTCCTTATAGCATTATCGTAAGGGCTGCTTAAGTAATTTTGGTTCCTGTAACCCCTGGGCTCCCGTGGAACCCAAATTCTGATAGCCCTTAAAATATGTCTGTTTCACATCAAATGTTGCGTTTAAGCTGTGTTTACAGGTCTATATCTCTTAAATTTTTTGTCCTAGCTGAACTAAATTTTGGAATTGGTTCCCTTATAGTATGTTGTAAAGGGTTGGATAAGTAATTTTGTCTTCTGGAAATTCTGGGCTCCCATGGAACCCAAATTGTGATGGCCCATAAAATGTGCAATAAATGCAGATCTAGGTTTGCATGTAAGCATGTATATATCTATAATTTTGGTTTGGGATTTGTTATAGCATTATGCATCTTATAACTTCACCCATATTGGATCATGGGCTCCCTCCTCGCCCCCCACCTCCCCCCCCCTCCCCCCCCCCCCCCCCACTCGCCTCCACACTTTTTTTTTTTTTTTTTTTTTACATATTTCTGTGTTGTTTTAGTCAATTCTTACACATATATGTTGCAACCCTCCCCCACCCCCCCACCCCCCCCCCCCCCACCCCCACACACACCGCCTCTCACCCCATCATCCCACCCACCACACCCCACACTTAATTTATTTTATTTTATTTTTTTAAATATTTCTGTGTTGTTTTAGTCAATTCTTTCACATATATGTTGCAACCCTCCCTGCCCCCACCACCCCACCCCCCTGCCTTTCACCCCATCACCCCCCCACCCGCACCCCGCCCCAGACTTGAAACTTTTTTCTTTTTTTTTTACCTATTTCTGTGTTGCTTTTGTCAGTTCTTACAAATACATGTTGCAACGCACTCCCGCCTCTCCCCCAGCTCTCCCCCACATCCCACCCCCACTTGAAACTTTTTTTTTTACATATTTCTGTGTTGCTTTTGTCAATTCTTACACATATATGTTGCCCCCTCACCGCCCCTCCACCCCACCTACACCCGCCTCTCACCCCCCCCCCAACCCCCAGAGTTTTTTTGTGTTTTTTTACATATTTCTTTGTTGTTTTAGTCAATTCTTACACATATATGTTGCACGCTACCCCCAGCCCCCAACTCCCTCCCGCCTCTCCTCCCCCCCCCCACCCACCCCCCGCTCCCTCCCACCCCACCCCCACTTGTAACTATTTTTACATATTTCTGTGTTGCTTTTGTCAATTCTTACACATATATGTTGCCCCCTCCCCGCCCCCAACACCCCGCCACCCCTCCCCACCACCACCCCTGCCTCTCGACCCGCCCCACTCGAATTTTTTTTTTTTACATATTTCTTTGTTGTTTTAGTCAATTCTTACACATGTTGCCCTCCCCACCCCACGCCTCTACCCCATCCCCACTCAAACTCAATTTTTTAATTTTTTTTTTCTTCATATTTTTGTGTTGTTTTGGTGAATTATTACATAGCTTCTTACACATATATGTTGCCCTCACCACCCCCACCATCCACCCCCGCCTCTCTCCCACCCTCACCCCGCACCCCACTCAAAACTCGATTTTTATTTTTTTTATTTTTTTTTACATATTTCTGTGTAGTTTTGGTCAATTCTTACACATAGTTATGTTGTGCTCCCAACCACACCCCACATTGTTGTAGCCTTGTTTTCTGATGGTATATACTAGCTATAAATTTATTATTCTCCGAAAAATCGAATAGTCGAGCTGCGCTGTTCTCCGACAGCTCTTGTTTTATTACTTTTGAGATAAAATCGGCAATGCGGCACCAAAAAAAGACATGCGGGCGGGCCTGAGAACCAGGTTATTATTTTTTTATGGCCTTATAGTCCAATATTATAAGCTTCACATGCTTTGTGAAATCAATTATAGCCACGCTTTCACAAAGTGAAGTGGGGGCTATATACAAATCACGTTGCCTGTAGTGTCCCGTCTCGACCCGTAAGACATTTTTGTTCTGTCACATCGCAGTCACGTGTCACGTGACACGTTTTTATTATGCCCGCTCCTCTATATACTGGTGTACTTGTCATAAAATGCATCCCATTGAAAGCGAAAACATAACATTTTTAAAACTATGTGTGATAGGATGATAACATAATCTATTATCTTTCAACATCCATCAACAAATTTCAAATTTTAAAGTGTTTTCATTGTAAATTTATCACAGCAAATAGGTCACATCAAGTCTGGTACAAAAAACAAAGATGGCGGTATACCGGTGTATAGGTATAAATTACCTGGCATGTTTTTATGTTAGCAACGGATGTTGGTCATATTTGGCAACAGATTTATTATGAAGCAGGGGCCCTGTTTGGTCACGGGGCAAAGAATAGGGCCACTGCAGATCCCTTTGGAGGGGTAGAATCACCCCAAATTCATGTTCATTTTATCATTTTTTGTTCATGTTCATTAAAGGTCTTCATCATGATGCCTGCATTGTTTCAGGTGCTATCTCGCTCGCATCATAAGAGCAGTGGCAGAAAAACAATAACGTGGCTCCAGCGTAAATGGAGTTTCTACAATAGAATTTCCAGCAACTCTGCAGTTCAGGGTGAGAAGGTTCTAGGCCCGTTTTTCATATTTTATCTCAATGTACATGGAAGATGAGCCTGGCATGTTCATGCCTGTTAGGCGCCATATAACCTTTTCATGTGTTGGTGCGCCTTAAAACCCCAATTCAATTCAATTATTATGAAGCAAAATGGCCAAGCTTAAAACTAGCAGACGACATCAAAAAAAGCAAATTTGATCAATTTTGAGACAGGCATGCTCAAAAAATTGGGAGGTATTTGTTTTGTTCCTTTTAAAATGCAAAATATTTCTCGATTTTATTTGTTTCCTGTGTTGACGCATAGCGGCAGTCAAGGTCAACACATTTGCATACAAATGACCTTATAAACATACATTGCATCATGGGAATGGGATTTTTACAAAATAACACGGTAATAAGCGACCACCGGCAAACAGGGGAATCACCATACTAGCATTTCTCGAACAGTTTTGAATGGGTAGTTCCCAAATTTCATATACTCATAACAACTATGACCTTTACATCACCCATTGTTGATTGCCTTATTAAATTACAGAATTATGGCCCTGTGTTTGACTGAGAATAAAAAAGCGGGGGTATTTATCACCTTCAGTGATAGTTCTAATTTATATTAATTACACTAATTGTATTTATTTATGTGCCTATATTTATACTTTCTAGTCAGATGTTATATGCTTTGTAAGGTTTGTGGATAATATATACTTTCTAGTCAAATGTTTTAAGCATTTTATGTAAAGTTATCCCTCTGATAGAGCAGGTGTATATGAATGATAAATAATCACATGGGACTTGAGCCCTAGACTTGATAGTCTACTGTAAAATATTGGGCATGGTATAGAAACAGGAAGGGTCAGGCCCCATCTCAAATGATCTGAAGGAGATCGAGAGTATGTTTGTGAAATTATGTTTTGACCCCCTAAAAATGTGAAGGTGTCCTGTGTCACTTGGCATAGACATAACATTAAAATGATCCAACTGACAGAAAAGTGGCTATGTTGATCGTTTGTGACGAGCAAAAAAAAGAAAAAACTTCACTTGGCTTCGCATTTCCTCTGGCTCTCCAATATCGGAAACGTTCCTATGCCACTGTTGGGTTAAAGTCTCATGTGGTTATACTCCAGTAATTTAAAGGAACAGCAAGAATGATTTGTGTCAATTCAAATTACAAATAAAACCATCACAATGTGCTTTACTTGAAAGGGACATACGGAAAAAGGGACATATGGGAAAGTAGGCTTGCGGGAAAAGGGACAGATGGGAAGTTCCTGTTTAGCAATTGAAATACTTTTTTTTTGAATTGTATGTACCATCTTTAGCAGAATGAACCCCATATTAATTAATATTATTGATGTGTAGAACAAATAACACTTGTTGAGTGAAAGAGTTTTCCAAAACTATTTCATAAACGGTAAATACATAGGATGGAAAATTAAGACAAATTAAGTGTTTTTGCACATTTTATATGAAACAGAAAGACATTATGATGTTTTTTTATGTATTTGGGTTGACTCCTGTCATTTTTCAGATCGCCTGAACTCCCTTTAAATGCATTTGTACAAAATCCTACCATGTGATGTGCCATGTGACGTGCCATAATGCCTGCGACTTGCTATTATTATACATTATATTACATTAATATTTTAATATCATTTGGCTGTTTGTTATACGTTTTTGGTCGTATTAATGTTAACATTATGTTGCCTAGCAACAGCTTTCATATATTGTGCCTTTACTGGAGTATGAACTATAATCCTTAGATATCAGAGCTGTGCAAGAGCATCATGGCTTTCTTTTTTTGTGAATCAAATTTTTATGCCCCCACCACCGAATGGATTTGTGAATCTAATTTTGTTTTAGTATCGATTTTATGTATTTGCTTTTTATATTTTACATGTCTACATTACAACACTGATTGTAAATATTGTGATAAACAATTTTGAAATTTTGGCCATAGACCAACTCTGGGTGAAAATTTCTAACATTTTTATTTGATTTCACAGCGCAAAGTAACTGTTGTGCTTGTAAATTGTACAAATTGTGCATCAGTGTGTATTGTATGTGTAAATAGAGAATTATTTATGGAAGTGATTTTAGAATTATTTATGAAAGTGATTATAGAATTATTTATAAAACTGATTTTGTATTCATCTTATGGATTTGAAATCCAAGCATGTTATCTCTGCTATAATATTCATGCATTCAGGTTCACTGTCTTGTGTAAATATTGTGATCTGTTACATAGAAAACAATGCATTGCACCATAAAAATGACCTGTTCTTAAATATCACCACCATGACTTTTTTAGCCTTCATTAATTAGTGTGAGTATATCAGCATCGGCGTAGCTACTATTAGGCCATATAGGCCAGGGCCTATACATCAGTTTGAAAGATGAAAAAAATGAAAAGTCCAAAATTGCAATAAAAATTGAAGCTGGAGTGGGTGGGGCGTAAGGGTTCAAATTTGTTTCTAATTTTATTTTACAGCGTCAAATGTTAATTTTCTAATTTGTCAAAAAATATATTTCTTCAAATACCACACAGTCATGTAGATATACGCCAAAACGCACCATTACATAGTTAAGTTCAAAAAAATACGACGAGCATGCCCAGACCACCCTAGTTTGTCGGGCCTATATATGCATTTCAGGTCAGCTACGTCCCTGATCAGACCTTCCCAATTCCAAAAACTTTATTTTTTCACCCAGTTCTTAAATAATCTGTACTTAGTAATAATAGACGGGAAAGTGACTAAGTTAATAATTAAATTTCAATCGAGAAATCTATTCAAATTGATCTTATACCTAAACATGTATATTATATATTATAAATGTGTCCCCAATGAAAACATTCCTGTAAATGGCCCTAATTTTTGTCTCACTTTCCATTCAATATGCAATTAAGTTTATTTGTGTAAACTGCCATATTGATTTTGGACATGTAACACATTTTATATGTTTTATGTGAATTCTAGTTTTATAGAGCTTCCATGAATAATGCAATATGCATGCATTTTTGTGTGTGTTCGAAATGCGTATTATTTATATATTTATATAGTTAAAAAAAAATGTGTTGAATTGGTGTCAGTTTCATTCTAAGATCGACTTGAATTTGTCTCAATTTCATTGATTCAACCAAACTAGAATCTGACAATATTGTTTGACCAATTAAAACTGAATCAGGTATTTTCACCTGTAGATAAAACAAGTTGTCCCACAAACTCACCTTGTACACAAAAGACGACATGGTAAATGTTGAGCTTGGACAACGTTGAGCAGGCTTTATGGATTTTATTGGACCTATGAATGAACAAAGTAGTTTGAGTGGCCAGCATGGAACTGATGTGTCTTATTGTTAATTTGTATACAGTTACTGTAGTTTGTGTTCACACCCGCAATTTTTTGTTGTGCTTTACATATTTGTATTTATATGATCTGTGTTCAGAATGAATTTACTTTTACTTGGATATATTATATCCCATCGAAACGATTGGGTACTTTTATTCTTTCTCAGTCGTTCATTATTTTAATTGCTTGTATATCGCTAGATGGCCAGTGAATAAATGTAATTATATTATGCATTTGTTTTTAGATAGTATTTATATTTATGAACTTTTTGTACAGTTTTATCGACTTCAGGAGGGCAACATTTTGCCATCAGACCTCCTTCACCAACTTTTCAATGGAAGGGCAACATCTTGCCATCAGACCTCCTTCAACAACTTTTCAATGGGAGGGCAACATCTTGCCATCAGACCTCCTTCACCAACTTTTCAATGGGAGGGCAACATCTTGCCATCAGACCTCCTTCACCAACTTTTCAATGGAAGGGCAACATCTTGCCATCAGACCTCCTTCACCAACTTTTCAATGAAAGGGCAACATCTTGCCATCAGACCTCCTTCACCAACTTTTCAATGGAAGGGCAACATCTTGCCATCAGACCTCCTTCACCAACTTTTCAATGGAAGGGCAACATCTTGCCATCAGACCTCCTTCACCAACTTTGCAGTGGGAGGTCAACATTTTTCCACTGGACTTTGTTCAACTTTTCAATAGGGAGTAATTAAAAAAAAACGATTTAAATGAGATTATTTTTTATAATGCATTTTGTAAAAACAAATTTTGGCTTTCAAATGCTCTCAGTTTGAAAATAAGCAGGTGATTTTGCAAATTGATATACTCAAAAGTTTTGGGGTTTTGGAGCTAACATTGCAATAGTATCCAATACCCCAGCTTACTTTATACTGAATCTCCGCCTCCCAGACTTTTTATTTATTTTTTATTTCGATATTTTGTACTGTAAAATGGCCATTCCCCCTTATTAGCATAGTATGAATTATGTATTAACTTTTAATTTGTTGCAATAGAAGTCTTGTTGAAGAATGGGTATTTATTTGGCATTTAAGCAGTTTTAAACACTGGATGTAAAATAACGTTTATAAATTTGAGAAAAAAAAAATCAGTTATTATATGTAGATTATTTTCTCCTCGCTGTAGTACCAACAATGTGCCTTGGGAGAAAATAATGATAACAATCGTGCAACAGACACAACTGCCCTCAGTGCATTGTCAGACAGCTGGATAGCCATTGTTAGACAGCTGGATAGCCATTGTCGGACAGCTGGATAGCCATTGTCAGACAGCTGGATAGCCATTGTCGGACAGTTGGATAGCCATTGTCGGACAATTGGATAGCCATTGTCGGACAGCTGGTTAGCCATTGTCAGACAGCTGGATAGCCATTGTTAGACAGCTGGATAGCCATTGTCGGACAGTTGGATAGCCATTGTCAGACAGCTGGATAGCCATTGTCAGACAGCTGGATAGCCATTGTCGGACAGTTGGATAGCCATTGTCGGACAGCTGGATAGCCATTGTCGGACAGTTGGATAGCCATTGTCGGACAGCTGGATAGCCATTGTCGGACAGCTGGATAGCCATTGTCGGACAGTTGGATAGCCATTGTCGGACAGCTGGATAGCCATTGTCGGACAGCTGGATAGCCATTGTCGGACAGCTGGACAGCCATTGTCGGACAGCTGGATAGACATTGTCGGACAGCTGGATAGCCATTGTCGGACAGCTGGATAGCCATTGTCAGACAGATGGATAGCCATTGTCAGACAGTTGGATAGCCATTGTCTATTGAGACACATTGGATGCATGCACAGTAGCTCAGCTTCCTTCAAAAGTGAAGTTTATTGGATAAAAATGTTTTCAACAGAAAGTATCAAGTGAATTTAAATATTTACTATGGAAATTATTTTCTGTAGTAGGTATCTGTACCAATAGGAACTTCTAAAGCCCCGTATTATAAAAAAACAAAAAACAGAAATACATGCAAGTGCAAGCAACAAAACTTAAAACGTGCCGCAAATTTGTAAATACGCATACGTTGTCCGAAAATAAATCTGAACAAAATTGTTGTGCAGTAATGGTTGGAATACCACAAATTTACCCTTCCCCGTTAGTTTCATGGGCAAGTATAGGGCCACTGCTTATCCAGACAGAGGGGTAAAATCCCCATGAATTCATGTGTTTTTTGTCATTTTTGCCTTGTTCATGAAAGGTCTTCATCATCACCCTTGTATTGTTTCAGGTGCTACTCGAGTGATGGCAGAAAACAATGATCGTGGCTCCAGCGAAAATTGGCGTTTTTTTTACAATAGAATTTGTAGCAACTCTACAGTTCTGCAGGTGAAAAGGTTCTAGGTCCATTCTGCATATTTTTATCTAGATCTAAATGGAGAATGGGCCTGGAACGTTCATTCCTGTTAGCGACGTATGACCTTTTTGTGTTGGTTCGCCGTAAAACCCTAATACAATTCAATTCAAATGTACCCATACAAAATCTCATTACAAAAAAAGGGGGATAAATAAAACATATTTCTAAAATGATTATGTCTGTGGATTGATTACACAAAAGCTAGTCATTTTGTTTGTTAAGCAATAATTGTTTACAATTGTTTTAATATTGATAATGCATTTAAAATGCACTTCAACTGGCTAATGCTTTGTTATAAAAATGTTACTGATTTATGTTTTCTATATTTTGTTTTTCTATTATTTTCTACAGTAGACGTTTATTACTTATTACCTTAAAATGAAATCAGTGTTTTATCATTGTATTTCAAGGTAAAAGCATAGGTACCTATTTGTGTCGCCTTTTTGAAGAAAAATGGGAACATGTTTTCCGTCATCTCGTGAACATGGTTGTCGTCAACTGTCATCCAGCATCATAAGAACCAGAAAACCTGGTAAACCTAGTTATTAGATTGGGGTAGGTAGCTTATATGGAAAGGAAGCTTGGGATTGCATTTGGGGTCACTGGGGTCAAGGTGACTGTTACTAAAAATAGAAAAATGTTTTCTGCTCAATAACTTCAGTTGGGAATGAGATATTTGAATGAAACTTGCTATGTAGGTACCTTATATGTAAAGGAATCTAAGGATTGCATTTGGGGTTACTGGGGTCAAGGTAACTGTTTCTTAAAATAGAAAACGTTTTCCGCTCGGAAAACCTGGTTTTCGTGGAATTTCCATGTTTCTTGTCTTTTTTTTCATACCCTATGGGCAGGGCCTAAGCGATGGCCAACTTTCATTCCCTCTAGGAGATGGAAGGTCCCCATTTGGAGCTGGAAACTGTACATTGTGTTTTATGGTTGAATTGGAATCAAAAATGTCACACTGCTTTCCAGTATTCATGATCATCTTCATTATTGTCATGTTTTGCTCATATCCATTCCCCATTCCAACCCGATACAGCCGTAGCTGTTAAAGGGTTGTAAAACACCATTCACCCATCCTTGTATAACTTTTTATTTCTTGTGACCTAAACAATATATTAAGGTGAAGGTCACAAACTTTAGATATATTCACTTCATGACAATTCATGTGACCTAATCAATATATAAAGGTCAAGGTCGCACACTTTCGATATATTTACTTCATGACAATTCATGTGACCTAATCAATATATAAAGGTCAAGGTCACACACTTTCGATATATTTACTTCATGACAAGTCATGTGACCCAACCAATATATAAAGGTCAAGGTTACAGACCAGATCATATTCTAGTTTCAATTCATATTTTGGACACAAAGTCTTTTATATTCACTGAAACTGTTTTCATTTCTTCATAAAACTTGGGATAAATACATCTCCACACCAGTACATAAGGTCAAGGTCACAGTCAGGGTCATCATTTCATTTCAAAATTCATTTTATGATCTTAAGGATGTTGGCTGGGCAAGTTTTGACATCTTCAAGTCTAAACATTTTATTTTTTAAATCATAGTTTTATTTGACAACATAATTGTTTCATTTTTTCCATTCTAGTAGATATGGATATAATGTAGGATTTAAGATGGTAACATACCAAATTTTAAACAATTTGTTTTTTCCATATTTTTTCTGTCATTTGTGATCATTTTTGTTGTCAACAAAATAGGGGGTATGGGTAGCTCCGAGTAGAATTGATCCTTTTGCTATAGAATAAATCAGATTTTTGTTTTTCAGTAGTGGAAAACATATATAAAAATAGATACTGAGCTAATTTTATTTTCGATCTTGATGTCAATATTGTGTGTACAGTATTTTACATCGAAAATGTCAAAATAACTCCAAAATGGGTGTAATTTAAAGAATTTTTAATAAAAATCATTAGAAGCCTGGTGACCTATATATTTTTTTACTTGTTTTGAAAAAAAATTCATAGGATCTTGACATGTACAAGTTTTAAAAAAAGTTGATCATTAGAACATATTTTTTTATCTTGAATTAATTTTTCGGTAAAAACAAAAGTGGGTGGGGTACGGTCCATATATGTTTGCTTTTTAAAGTAAAAAGACAAATGAGGATTACAACTGTTTTTGTATGATTTGAAAGATATGTATATATGCAATCGAAAATTAATTGTTTATCAATAAACGTAATGTTATGAAAACAATTGTGAAAATGTTCAATGACTATATTTTTCCTCTTTTTAGTGAAATTTTGAAGTTAGAAATATGTGCCTTCTTCAATGACGTCTAGAGGCGTCCATGGCCGAGTGGTTGTCTCTGACTTGAAATCACTTGCCCCTCACCGCTGTAGGTTCGATCCCTCAGGGGCCTAGGAATCTTTATGTG
Organism: Cyrtodaria siliqua; assembly: GCA_037043455.1. Classification (NCBI taxonomy): domain Eukaryota; kingdom Metazoa; phylum Mollusca; class Bivalvia; order Adapedonta; family Hiatellidae; genus Cyrtodaria; species Cyrtodaria siliqua. Next base: position 115,578 of record JAWPHD010003060.1, on the reverse strand, counting down.
AGGAAGCTATCCAGCTGGCTTGCGGAACGTCGGTGGTTCTACCCAGGTGCCCGCCCGTGCACGAAAATTGCCCACTGGGGCACCTGGGGTCTTCTTCCACCAATTGAAGCTGAAAGGTCACCATATGACCTTAGCTGTTGGTGCGACTATAAAATCCAATTCAATCAATCAATCAATAGCGTCTAGTTGGGAAAAAAGTGTGGTGACCTAGCCTTTTTTTGATAATTTTGAATCTAAATTATACCAAAGAAGCTTTAAATATGAATTTAAAAAAAATCTCATCACTACGTCCTTTCCCAGCCAACCTCCTTAACATTCCCTAAAACCTTATTCTTACCATATCTATACTTAATGGCAATTGTCATGTATCATACATTCTTGAGCAAGGCGACAGAAGGTTGACAAACATGCTCTCGAGATCACCCATCTAGTGTTTTGTACTTTTTTGTATTTGTTTCCACTTTTGTCAGTTAAGTGTTTATTATTATCATGCATGTACGATGTAAATTACAAAGTTTTATTGATAGATTTGTTGTCATTTCTTATATAAGAAACCCTGCAGCTTGTGCTATTTTAAAGACTATATCTGACTAATGAACAGATACACGTGTGTTTTTGGTCCTTTTATGTTTTTTCTAGCCCAGGCTCATCAAGAATGATGATATGAAGATTAAATATAAACGGTTGGGTTGACCAGGATGTATTCAGCCTGGATTTAAATACCTGTTTAATGTCGTTTAAGTTTACTGAACTGAAGGCTAAAAGTGAGCGTATTGTACTCACTTTTAGCCTTTTATTACCAGTAAGTACCTTGTGATCACTTCTAAAACTATCACGCTGCTCTTAATTTTTGTCAGCATGTTTATGGATCTCGACTTAGCAGTCACAGTGTCGTCCGGGTGTATGTGTGTCAGTTTGATTGCTAGTCTGTCCTTTATTCTATGCATCTGATTTTCATTTCTTAATATCTTCTTCGTTACATGACAATTTTTACCAAACTCCGCCAGAATGTTCATTATATTGTGACCTACATTCGCCAAAATATATCACGTCCAGTCACCGCTACGACATGCAACCCTCACTGTTAAATATTTAGTATGTTTTTAAGGAACGAAAATCTCTTGGGACTGACATTGCAAGGTGTTGGTCTGATCAAAAATCGGGACTTCATAATAGGGCTTGACAAATCTAACCAAACTTGGATCATGGATCTTAAGTGAATGTAGGTATGTGTGGTTTCAATGCTTATGGGCTAAACATCTCAATTTGATTACCAGCCAGATTGCACCAGTGACTCAAAAGTGCTCTCCACTCAATAACTGGAGCTGTTTCAATCCAAATTTAACCAAACATGGACTGATAATAGGCGTAATATTTAAACAAGTTTGTTATATAGCCAAATCGTACAAGTAACACTGCATTTATTGCTCCTTAATTGGTGAGAATTGTTGAAACTGATCATCTCCATATATATTGCGACAAAATCAGATACAGGCTATGGGAGCCTGTACGGTGGAAACCAGTGATTTGAGCAAAACATGGCAGATTTAACACATCAAAAACCACATGGTGGGTGGACATAAATCCGTAAGTTGATTTATATATCTTTTTTAAAACTTTGTTTTCAATGCCGAATGTTTTTATGAATAAATCTGAATTGAATGCATACAGTAGAAAATGCCTGCATGTCCAAATCAACGGAAATCTGGGTTGAATCTATGGTACTGGACAGAATCCTCGTGAAATCAATGAACGCTTCATGTTCAAACATTTTAAGAATAATTTGTCTTCTCTTCCAGAAGTTAATTTACTAAAATGTCTTATAAAGTAGATATCAAAGAATGTACTCATGGTTTTGAATTACTTGAATTTTGAATATTTTGTGCTAATTTTGTAAATTGGTCGCTGTACAACACATTTCTTTTACACTTGAGCAGAAATACTGTACATGAGTAAGAGCAATATTTTGAAAAATCTGTATGGGTGCTTCTGATATAAGATAAGGTTTTACAAAGAATATGTTTTATAAACAGTTGTCTGAGAATATGTTTTACAAACACGATGTAAACCAAATATTCGATTTTATTTCTGTAAATAATATATGCTTCTGTGGAATGAACTCCGTAAATGCAAGTTCCCGGATGATTTATGTCAACAACAATTTATGGAGTATTTCTGTTTAGGTAAAAGAAAATGTAGCATCAGCATCATCAACAACTGTTTAATTTTCTGTTGAAGTATGTATATGGTTTATAGTCATTTTAAACTATCGTTCAATCGCGTGTGCATGTGTATTTCCACCATAAGCCACCAGAGAATCCAGGTACAGCTAGGTATATTAGAGTGTGGACTTATCTAGATGTTACGTGTAGAGATGTCTGTAGTGTTGATTCTGCGTCGTTTCTCTTGTAGATATGCTGTGTTGTGTCACATCCACTCTGGGGCGGTGAGTGTTGCCAGCTGGAGTTGTGGAGCCTACATCCTCTAGGTCCTGCACCAAGGTGTGTCCTATCCCACTGTGCCGAGAGTCCTGTTGTTGGGGACCACCCCTCCTCTTCAACCTGCGTCCCTGGCGAGCCTTAAGATTAAAGTTATGTGTAGGCACGCAGGTTGCCGACTTCCTTGCTCCGTGTACAGGGCCAGTCTTCCCCACTTCAGTTCCGTTCAGTTGAGGAGTCGCCGACCACACCCTTTCCGCTGTCACCCATGCAGGCTGTCTACGCTCATCTAACTGCATCTTGTTCATGGCTATTCCAGGCGCTGTTCCACAGCGGGCGGGACAACAGAGACGGCACCGATCTTGGTCCACAGCACCAACAGGGTGACAAGTCCCCGACGTGCAAGGGGCAATGTCCACAGAGAAGAGTTCAATCAAATACAAGTGATGTCTATTTTTAGGGTTTGGTGGGTTTGGTGGGTGTTTGCGGGGAAAGGGGGATTCTCAGAAGAGGATAACACAATATAACAGTAGTTAATAGTATTTCACAATAACAGTTAACAAAATAGTTCGCATAACAGAAATAACCCTTGCCCTATAACATCCTCTCATGATAGATTCTGATACACGGGACCTTCCAGTTTACATACAATGAACTAGTACTGGTCGGCCGGTGTCACTAAAATGTGACTGCGTGGTGTTCCATGGCATGTGTCTACGGTGTGGTATTCCAGTGTGGCTGCACTATAAAGTTGAGCATTGGTAGACACCGTCGTGATAGGACTAACTACATGTAGTGTTGAAAGCGACCTTTAACCCCAATCACATATAGGCACATACTTCCTCTCATGACAACCTTTTTAGTGTATGTTGAATAAGTAGCGAGTAAAATAAAACTGGAAAAGGCGTGTTGCAATTGACAGAGGATAATGTATACATGATTTTGATAGTTTTCTTAAATTTGCTAAGATTTGAATATATTTGAATAAATGTAATTATGTTAGAATGAAAAATAATGGTTCATTATAACCTTGGAGTAAAGTAACGAGACTACATGGTTAATTATTGAAAGTGTTAATTAAAGAGTAACTTTATGAAGTACGAATTGAATTGGGGTTTTAAGGCGCACCAACACATTACAGGTTATATGGCGCCTAACAGGCATGAACATGCCAGGCTCATCTTCCATGTACATCGAGATAAAATATGGAAAATGGGCCTAGAACCTTCTCACCCTGAACTGCAGAGTTGCTGCAAATTCTATCGTAAATTCTCCATTTACGCTGGAGCCACGTTTATTGTTTTTCTGCCACTGCTCTTAGTGATGTGAGCGAGATGGCACCTGAAACAATGCAGGGGTCATGATGAAGACCTTTAATGAGCATGAACAAAAAATTACAAAACGAATATGAATGGGGGGGTCCTACCCCTCTGCATGTGACGGTGTGTTTGCAGTGGTTGTATTCTAACCGGCAACCACACGGGGATTATGAAGTACGAATAAGGGCCGTATTGTATATATTGTAGCTAAATGTACGCAGAGTGCACAGCTGGGTACACATTGCCCGGCAGCAAAAATAAGAAATTCAGACTAAGTCATCAAAGCAGGCATTAAACATATGCACCACAGATATCTACGTCTAAAATATTTAGAACCTACCTCCCCCTACCACCCTTACTCCATCCTCACACACATACATGCATAATATGTTTCTTGTTTACTTTTAAAACCGCTCTAACTACGCCCCAGAGCGCTATATAATCCCACCATGACAACGGGACATCACGAGCAATCGGTGTGTTTTAACACGCTATGCCAATATCATTTTTAAAGACAGTTTGGACGTTTCGTTTATTATCTCTCGTATATTCACACGTACAGAAATTTGATCAATATACCCGTACAGATGCTCACAATTGAGCTCAAACTAACCATAATGAAAAATTCTTTACAACCAGTACAGTCAAGTAACGCTGACGCTCGCTACACCCGTAACAAAAAAATGTGAAGCACCGGTTTTCGTGTGCTATATTGAGTCTTACAAATTCGAGTTATAGCTCGCCTAGCACGGTAGGAAAGTGTTAAAGCGTTAAATTAACAGAAAATGAATTGCTAAACTTTTTTGAGTGATGATGTTTGAAGATGGAAATGTTCTTTAATATGTTACTTCCTGGTGAGCAATCGCATACTGACCAAGTACACGAATGCTTGTAAGTGTTGTTTTATGTTTTCAGGATATGATCTACACACTGATAAGTTATAAAATGTTCCTATTTTGCTTTGGCTGTTTGCAGCTTTGCAATGTTGCATTAAATAGCCCGTTCTGATAAAAAATATGGACATGTACAGATGAATAAAATTGAATTTTGCCGCCATGTTTGCTCAAATTATTGGTTTCCACCATACAGGCTCCCGCAAATAGGAACTACTGCAAATATTCTGGGGACACTGTCAATCAGTAACTCCCCCATTTTTTCCCTTCACAACGGGCATATTTTGTGACAATTCTTGATAGCTAAATGACAACACTACACAAATGTGATATATTTTAATCAATTAAACATATTTAACATATTGCACGAAACATCATGATTTATTTCAGAAAATGTACAAAAAATTGTTGAATTACTGAAATAAGATGAAAAAAACAACGTCTAAAGGTGTTATAAATACAGAGAGAAACTAAGTTAATGTTTTCGCCATAACAACAATTAGATTTGATTCTTTACTCTGTTTAAACTAAATACAAAACATGATGTTGCCTGCAACATAACACTTACAGTCATGTATTCATTAATAGCACAGATAGATATTTTCACAAACATATCAAGCCATTGAACAATAAAAGCACAATCAAATTCAATACATACCCGATCTGTTTTCGGACAAAATCATACATATTTGTACAAACGAAATCTATTTTAAACAATCTTGATCCGTGCTATTTATAGAGGATCTTACATGAGTACTCATTCATTATTGAATATATTAAACAGTTGGCAAAATGATATAATGCGAGGCTCTTGCCAAGAATTATATCATTTTTGCTAACGAGTTTAATAAATTCAGTAATGAGTGAGAACGAATGTTAGATTCCATTTATCACATAACACACTTTTATTGCATTTTGCCTGTTGCTTTAACACGCGAAACCGACATAAACTGTTGGAATTGGATCATAGTCATTATCATTTATTTTTGACAGCTCAAACTAGGCTTATTTGCATACTTATATAACTAGTGGTATATCGAACATATAGAATGATGTTATTCCACTCCTACACCGTAAGTTATGTGATAAAAATAAATAAAGGTATCTTAACATTTACATCACACTAGTATGGTTTACACAAAACTTAATACTTTATCACAGAAAGGTTTGTGAAGGTATAGCCTACATTTAAATGTATAAAAATACAAAAAAAAATGCAATACCCGCTGCACAACTAAAGAAGCTTACATACACAAATACATTTACATGTTTTGTTAGGAAATAATGCTAGCTGTGAAAATCATAGACTATTAGCTCTTTTAGTTTTTTTCAATTCTGCATACCTCATTAGAGTATGCCCAGCGACACACTTCGGATTATCCTTGCAGTTCCCAAGACCTTACACAATGCCTGCCTAAATAACGTCCGTATTCCAATTGAATAAGCCTTTATAGTCACAAGTCCATGTACAACATCACCAAATATAAAGAAATGCACTTGGAAAAAAACAACACGAACATCAACAATTTCAAGAGCAACAAAAATAGTTTGATATTATATTTGGTGGGTTTTATGCAATATCAAATATAAATCATGGATATAAAATTAACAGTAATTTAAACTAAATTTCACCCAGTAACGATGATCAATATAATCTAACTACCGATATATATCATTTTGGTTCTTTGAAGAAAAAAAAAGGCACTTTCATTGTTTCTTTGATATCATACATTTGTATATAATGGAATGAAAGAACTTGAATGGGAATGTGTGTTGTGAACTTAACATAATATGTATATTTTGTAAAGTATGTGGTGGGATGGTCCTCCCCGACCCACAACACACTCATTCACGGGGAGATTAAATGGGTTTGCCCTTTTTTGGCAACTGAAAAAAATAAATATATATATATAAATCATGGAGAGATATCCAAATTTACATTGCAAAACAAAATATTAACCTTTCGCTATGGAACTAAAGGCATAACAAGCAGAACTATCAGCTGTTTTTTTGTTGTTTTTGTTTTTTTCAAAAATGTAATGCATTTAGATGAATCTATTATCTTTACAAGATCACTATTAATGTGGCCTGTAAACAGCAGAAAAACAAAACATATTATATATCCCTGTTTCCTATTGATTCGTGCCACCCTATTGAATTCGTGCTCTTACAATTGACATAATAACACCACTTGTGTACTGTTGCGCGAGTCTAAATTTTGTTCAATTATTGCCAACATTTTCTTCATGTCTACAAAACTCCCGAAAACCACCGGAAATGAGAATAAAACAGGTAAAACAGCTGTTGTCAATATACTGCAATTAAACGTTTTTATACAAAAAATCTTACAAGCATGTGCTTGCTTTTGCTTCATTTTTTTATAAGAAAATAAAACTACCTAGGTAAAGTCTTTTTCTTACTCACTTCCATTTAAAAAAATATTACAGCCAAATGACAGATCAGATTTAGACATTTCCCACTGGGGACCTCTTTTTGGATAAGCCAATCAGAAAGCACAAATTCAATAGGAAGCTTCTGGACGAGTTAGATCAGTTGACCCTACTTTGAGCCAGGTTTTTCACTTTCTCTTTGGCATTTGAAGATTATTTGATGATAGTTTGTAGTTATTGAAATGTTTATTTAGTTATATATTCAAGTATTTTTTTAATACCTTCAACCTATAACGCGCATGCGCAGATCGATCTGTTAAGAGGCACAAATTTATAGGAGATGGCCATATATCATAAATAAACACATAGTAGAAAATCACATTATCAAATGACTACATAATTATCAAAAAAAAAATTAAAAATACATTTTCTCTGAGAAAAGTTAATTACTACACAGACACAGACACATTCATTTATACAAACTACAAAGGCAAGAAACATTTAAACTTGTACTTAAATGACTTAACTGTGGGCAATAAACGTATGATCATTTGGCCCATTGTTCCAATTGTGAAAACTAAAATAACTGAAGTATTTTTAAGACAAAATATTAAGTATAGGGGCTTAAAAATAATTTTAAGAGGACAAAAGTGTTGTATTGATTTAAAATAATACATTTAAGATCATAACAACAAAAAAGTTTTTTTTCAAAATGTGCATGTCAATACATTGGAGTAAAAATGTATTATGCCAGAAACAAAATGGAAATATGTATAATAAAATTTATTGATAAAAAGTTTTTTTGTTGTTTTTTTAATTTAAGAAAACAATAAATATTATACAAAACGTGAACTACACAGTTACCCATGATCCCAATTCATCGTTAATTTAAAGGGACACACGGCAATCTTGAGTTTTATATCAAACATTAAAATAAGCATCTCAATGTATTTATCCCGTATCATATTTACTTGCATATAATTGAATAAAAATCTGATATTTCAATTGTCTTTGTTGTTCTATCGATTCTTTAAATATATATATATAGTTGGCAATACGTAAACACAATTTGCTGACCTATTCTAATAATTAAAATTAATGATTGAACTAAAGTTATGTAGGAAAACAAGATTGTCGTGTGTCCCTTTAACATATAAGCAAATGCTTAAGATATAAAAAAAATCTTAATACAAGAAGCAATCACACTTATTGCCATAAGTAAATGGTCCTTTGTCCTTACTTTTTCTTGCAGTTTAAAGGGACACACAGCAATCTTCATATTTCTTTTAACTCTCCTATGGCCTCTTTAGCTTTTCTGCATTTCTTGCATATTTACAATTCATAACTAATATTTATTTGATTAGCTCAAAGCAAATTGTTATTTTATATAATTATATGATTATATTGTGCCAATAATATATTTAAACCTCTAATTGAATAATGAAGAAAATGTGAAAAGTCCCAAATTTTATAAATTACCTTTTCTTTAAATATATGTAAGCAGGCTTAAAATTAAACTGATACTGGATTATAAAATTGAGATGTAAAAGAAAGCTTCATGAATTCTTCAATATTGCTTTGTGTCCCTTTAAGAGGAGGTCGTCACGAACATTGAACATTTTCACAACAGTTTTTTGAGTTTAAAAAGACATGATATGCATCAGATCTATGGTACAGCTTTTACACTAAGACAGCTAAGAGAGTCAATCCTCATAAAATAAACAAAAATAAATAGTTAGTAGAAGATTAAAAATCTCAAGCAAAAAATGTCTGCATCAGATCTCTTAAAATGTTCAAGTTGCCAATCTTAAATTTTTCTCTTCATCAAGAGTTTCCAGATATAGTTAGCAATATATACTGGCAGACTTTAAAAATGCCTCGTTGAAAATAAAGCAAGGATTATATAGCTTATTTCAAATTCAGTTTTGAACAAAAATCATTTTATAGCACAAAATTGATTATAACTGAAAAAACATTTTGAATAGGCGATATACAACGGATATCGCGACATAATGAATGAGGCATTTTTATTTGAAGTCCTCGAGCATAGTTGGTTAAAATTTGGCAGTACTGGGGGACATTTAACATTTACACTAGATGACACTTAGAAGTATCCAAATTTTAAATGCTAATAAAACATTGTTTTTTTTCTTCAAAATTTGCTCACATTTTGAACATTCTTTAAATCAAATTAATTATTTATTTTCAATTTTATTTGATGAATCTTAAAAATATATTGATGAGTTTTCATCGATTTTGTCAAAATCGTACTTTCCATTTAACTCTTAGCCTGCTAAGGGTGACTACAACAGCCTTTGCCGTCAGTGTAAACCCAGAGGCTGAGAGTAACTCACAGGCTGATCAGGGTTTACACTGTCTACCTGCTCATCAGTCATTTAACCAAAACACCCCTTTGTAACATAAATGAATGGTCTAAATTTAAAGAAAGAACAGTCCATTATACATTCATAGCGGGCTAAGGGTTAAAAGACATGAGATAAAATGTAACTTGTGTACTTGTGTTGCCTGTATTCCTTTAGTCAAGAGTTGGCAAGACTGCGAGATATATTTCCCTTGGTCAAATGTTTGTGGAGAGATAATTATATCCTTTGGTAAAGCATTGGCAAGATTAATAGATAAAAAATTTCACATATTACACCACGAGACAATTGTGGAACAATGTTATCAAACCTGTAGGAAAATGAGAAAACAAGAAAATAAATAACAGATTCAGGACAGTTTTTCCCATACATGCACTACCCATGTCATGAAATTATATGTATAAAATGGTTTATTTAACTGAAATAAACAACGAATCACACTCTATAAAAGCAATTGCACAACATCGTTATTGCATTTGTTCACAACACATTCACTGGCCACAACTACATCCCTTCCAGACAAAAAACTTGTATTCACTGCTAGTATTATTGGTGAAATTGTATTGCTTTGAAAAATGATGTTTTTTATGCATTGATGTACAATGGAACAAAAATATACTCAGCTGCAAAAGATAGTAGCCACTTTGAAAGTTTTACACCCTATCCTCTATATCAAGCAACATTCCCTTAATGATTCAACCTATTGAAAAACAAAGGACAACATGAGATTGGCAATGGAATGATAACAACTTTGGTACCAAACATGGCATATTCATTTTGGAATTTGTCAATTAATTCTAAAAATACTTTATACAATTAAATCTAAACAAAACTCAGTGGCTACTTTCTTTTGCAGCTGAGTATATAAATCTACCTGAATAATTTCACAAGGTTTTCTGAGCATTTTTTTGTTTGGAGCGTTATTCTATTTTGAGCATTTTTTTAACTGATCACCGTTTGTGCTTTGGCGATTCCCAGAAATAGCACGTAAAACTTAATATCCATAAATCAGTCTGATCCAATCAAGAAACACGCTGGTTTTCGTTTTTTGTTAACATGCAATGTGCTGCGTACTATTTTTGGTTCTCCATCTGCTCGATTCACGTTTAATACACAGCACCAACATAAAAAGTTTTTTCATGAAATTAAAATAAATGTCCAGGGTTCTCCGCAGGAATTTTTTTCAAGCATCGGGGCATTTTTTACTTACACAGAGAGAAGGTACATGAGGGGTTGCCCCCTCATCCTTGTTTAATTCTTTTTTAACATTTAATACTTGCCTATAGTTACGGTGAGGCATACATAATCTTTTAACTCAGTTTTAAGAAGGGCTATCATTTTGAAAATTGGACGATAAAATGATCAAGACCAGGGTTCTTAGAACTATTAAAAGAACCTAAGACGACCTGTCAATAAAGAAATGTTATTTTTTGTTGATTTTATTATTTTATCCTATTTTAATATTGCCTTTTAACATTTTATATACTAGTATAAGTATTTTTTTTCTCTTTTATATAAATACAGATTCTCCTGGCATGTGAACTGATGTAATTTAGAGTTTGATTAAACCACAAGAAGTCTGACATGTTTCTTCAGTATTTTTAGCGCAGTGGTCTCGTTTTTAAAAGTAGCAGTCACTTTTAGACACCGTGGCATTCTTGTTTTGAAACGTCAAGCGCTGCGGCACTGCTTAATGCTTGAATGGCCTGTGGAGTACCCTGATATTTATTTTTAGATCTATGCCTTAATTTAACCAATAACTACATACGTAATATGTTTCTATATCTGCTTTGTCATATATCTGACATAAAAATCTGTACAAATTGTCAAAAATGAGGGAAATACACACTCCGTTAAATTCACTGTAATAACTCCCTATTATAATCACTGTAATAACTCCATATTATAATCATAAATTTTAGAGAAATCATAATTCACCAACACATGCAGACCACACTCGAACAACTTTTATCTATTGTTGGGTGTGCTTGTTTCAGCCAAAGGTTTTTCTGCAGTAGCTTGAGCAATTTAAATAATACATACATCGATTATGTATCATTAGAATTGGTATTTTTAGTGGTAAGTAAAAATACCTTAGTTTTGAAAATCGGTTGAGAAATAAATATTTAACAGCGTAATGATTTTTCCATGTTTAAAACGTGGAAATGTGGCTCCATCGTAAATGGAGTGTCTACAACAGAATTTGCAACTCTGCAGTTCTGCAGGTTAGAAGGTTCTAGGCCCATTCCTCATATTTTATCTTGATGTAAATGGAGGATGAGCCTGGCATGTTCATTCCTGTTAGGCGCCATATAACCTTTAATATATTGGTGCACTGTAAAACCCAATTCAATTCAATTAAATTTCTTGTTGGTTGGACAGCAGAAAATTAAGACATTTCAAATAACTTCATTCATATTTTGCTATATAACTTTCAGGGTGTCTTAATTTACGGATATCCAACAATCTGGATAAAAATCCAAAAAATAAAGAATTTTGCGTTGAAAATACCCCTTCAAAAACAGCTTTCTTGCATGAAATTTTTATTTCTCAACCGATTTTGAATTGAATTGAATTGAATTGGGGTTTTAAGGCGCACCAACACATAAAAGGTCAATCAATTTTGAAAAAGTAAGGTATTTTTTATTTACCATTTAGGTACTTTGAAGTTTGTCTGGAAAGTCCAAAAAACCTTTGGCTTAAACAAGCGCCTCAAACAATAAATACTATACCTATCCAGCACATTTTAAAAGCAACAGATATTTTTATATCATGTCCATATTATATCAGGACATTTCCTAAAGATACAAAATAAAACTGTTCCCCATTAATTACTTCTCCTTCAGTGCACTAACCAAACATAAGCACAATGCCACGAATAATGATATGAACAGTAAGTTTTGTCCAATTGAATACTGTCAGATTCAGTGGGGTTGGGTGCCTCCCCAAAATATTTTCTGTTGTGACTCTTTTTTTTTAAAGTTGCATCTCACCTCCCCCACCCCGTTACCCCAATCTCAAACCTGTTATATTTCTAGTTCGAGTTATAAACATCCTATTGAGCACTGTATTACACTTAAGACACTGACTTAAATACATTTAAAGCAAGCTACTCGCACGTAACAAATGTAAATTATCCTTTATATACAAATTAATACTCAACAGATCATTTTATAGAAATTATCCAATTTAAACAAAATTAAATGAAAATGCATGCAAGCTCTATAGAATAAATACATAAATGGACATAAAATTTTAAAAAAATGCCATGTATCTGTGGCAGTATAAAATGACTAAAATACATCATTTGTTTAATGGTCCAAATTTGATTACTGATGATGTTTTAATGGTCCAAATTTGATTACTGATGATGTTTTACTGGTCCAAATTTGATTACTGATGATGTTTTAATGGTCCAAAATTGATAACTGATGATGTTTTAATGGTCCAAAATTGATAACTGATGATGTTTTAATGGTCCAAATTTGATTACTGATGATGTTTTACTGGTCCAAATTTGATTACTGATGATGTTTTAATGGTCCAAAATTGATAACTGATGATGTTTTACTGGTCCAAATTTGATTACTGATGATGTTTTAATGGTCCAAATTTGATTACTGATGATGTTTTACTGGTCCAAATTTGATTACTGATGATGTTTTAATGGTCCAAATTTGATTAATGATGATGTTTTAATGGTCCAAATTTGATTACTGATGATGTTTTAGCAGAGGTTTTAAAACTGATGATTTGCGACCATTAAATAACTTCTTACACATTTTATTCTTTTCAACAGTTTTACAAACACACTGAAATTAAACTGAACGACACCATGTTTGTTGATGGTTTAACGTCACGACTAATTTGCGACAGATTGTTTACTATTTAATAGTTGTAAAAAAAATTAGCGGCAACCAATCAGATTGCATAACTTTTACAAATTGCATAGGAAGATTCTACTACGACTATAGTAAGGCACACTATAAGAAAGCAGTTGATGTTAATCATTTTATGGTAAAACAAAATAATAGCAGCAGTCAAATTCTATGGTTTCATCAGTACATGGCCACATAAAAACATATATGAGGTTCTGCTTTACAAGCTTCCCTATTTTCTTTGCAACCCTAAATATGTTTTGGAATCTGAAGTAAAAATAAGTAATAAATCCAGATGCTGGGCATAGGCGTTATTGAAATGAACTTCTAATTCAAAGCTCGTGTTGAAGTGAGAACGGACAAAAATATATGAAATAACATGTTTTAAAAATGAAATCAATAATTGTTTTAACTACCTACCCTATATTTATGGAAGTTAAGGAATGTAAAAGCAGCCTCACTACATTTTTATGTAGTATTATCATAAAATCTCTTTTTAAATCAATACAGAATTTCTATAGATTACCACATGAACAGCGACCATATTTTTTTAAAATTTACTTCTGGCTGACCATTGCAGTGATTTTTTCATTTCAATCCACAAAAGGCGACTGATTTATTTCCTGGTCAAACAAAAAGTCGTGATAATATATCACTTTACCTTTTTAACTACTGTATTAAATGCAATAAAACTACTTAATACTATAAACAACTACATGTACAACATTTTCTTAGTAGGTTATTTACAATGTAGCAGCAAAGCGCAATTTTCCTCTGCTACCCTTCTCACGTAACAGATGCATGACGATAAAAATAGTTTCCTCCCGGGTATCTCTTTGAATACATCTGAAAATATGCCATGTTTTTGGGCTTGAAATGATCTCAAAAATGATGTAAAAATCAATATCCTGAGACATGCAGTGGAACTATTTTGCATTAAATTACTGCAGAAAAATGAGCCTTAACTAACAACAAACAAAACCATCATCTACTTTGAACAAGAGGCATCGCTGGTCACAATTTTCCATGAGGCCCTCTCCTTATACTTCTATTCTAGTAACATGTCTCTGCTGTCATTTGCGTCTGGGTGTCCATTATCTGAAAGCAAACAAAACCATCATCCACTTTGAAAAAAATGTATAATGATAATATATGCATATATATTGCATGTTGTTGTTTTTATTTTGTTCATCTTTCATTGAAGGATTTAGTATTTTATCATGAATCAAAATACTCGACCCGGCAAGAGAATGTTTATATTTCCATATTTGTTCATGGTTCTTTGGTCTTTTGTATCAATAATTGGTAGACATCAATTATTAGTTTGAAGGAGATAACAATATTTTTTATTATACATCATGTCAATCCCCCATGTCAAATTCCCATAGACTGCTATCTAATGTTTCGCCCTGACATACGCTGTTGTAATGTCACACCCTGGAGTGACGTCACTGGAGGGCATCATTTTTGTTTAATGTTATCCTCCCAATTGCATCATCTCAAAATCAATGTATTTCTAATGATAAATACGATGTCAAAGCAAGTTTATGCAGACATGACCGACATGTTATGCATGCGCAAATGAATCGGTGAACACTTTATTAGCACAGTATTGTTGACCATAACGTGTTACTTCAATCAAAACTGGTTAATAAAAAAATAAAAGTCCTCTTTTTTAATAAGAAAGAAATGGACCTTTTTCTCATTTTCCACCAAAAACTTTATTTTTTTTCGGTATGATAAAATAAATATTGCATCCCAGTGAATATCCACTGTCACCCTCGCAGTGATACAGTATTTATATTATTAATGGCAAACACCTCGACTTACCGAAGTATTTATGTATTTAGCATGAATTGTATGGACTTTAACATTGATCTTAACAATAGTTCAGTCATATCAAGATGGTGTCTACTTGTAGCAATAAGGCTATGCTCAACTTAATAGTGCTGACACACTGGAATACCACACCACATACACATGATCTCATACCCCACCCAGTCACAACATCGTCCAGTCATACAAAGACACTTTATATGCTAAATGTCGAGCATTAGGAAGCTACTCGTACCAATTTTATGAAGTCTTTGGTATGACCCGGCCGCGGACTGAAATCACGACATTTGAAACGGACACTACCACTAAGACACAACCCCAATTTAATGCACGATAGCCATGACAGCATGCTGTCTAATGTTCATATCAATATAATTATTTATAATGTGGTACTGCAGCTTAGCAACCAGTATCACAATAATGCTGGTACTGCAGCTTAGCAACCAGTATCACAATAATGCTGGTACTGCAGCTTAGCAACCAATATCACAATGATGCAGGTACTGCAGCTTAGCAACCAGTATCACAATGATGCAGGTACTGCAGCTTAGCAACCAGTATCACAATGATGCTGGTACTGCAGCTTAGCAACCAGTATCACAATGATGCAGGTACTGCAGCTTAGCAACCAGTATCACAATGATGCAGGTACTGCAGCTTAGCAACCAGTATCACAATGATGCAGGTACTGCAGCTTAGCAACCAGTATCACAATGATGCTGGTACTTCTGATGATGACTAATAATTTTTGTGTCACATTTTTGAAGAAAAAAGCGATACATTGGGATCATTTTGTCCGTCATCCAGATTCATGTTGACTTTATATCTGCTTGCTTATATTAAAATACAATTTTAAGTTTTCACCTTCTCTTCGTTATTTTACCATAGGTTTGAATATATTGGTGAAATGTAATGAACAGTTAGTAATATGCAAAAACAATTTGATATTAATGACTGAATGAATGAATGGTGTTTTACGGCACGTCGACACATAAATAGGTCATATTGTGCGCAAAAAAATTAATGACAACAAATGCAATTTATGTAGAAAAACTAATGGGACGCAGCGAGTTTTTAAACAAGAGGCCCAAGAGGGCCTGTGAACGCTCTACTGGCTGTTATACCATTGATGAATCGAGTCGTACTACATGGTGTCTAGAGTGTACACAAGGTTTTTCAAGTATTTGACCTAGTGACCTAGTTTTTGACCCCATGGGACCCATTTTCGAACTTGACCAAAATATAATTAAGACAACATTTCGACAAAGTTTCATCAAGATCGGGTCAGAAATATGGCCTCTAGAGTGTACACAAGGTTTTTCAAGTATTTGACCTAGTGACCTAGTTTTTGACCCATTTTCGAACTTTAGCAAGCTATAATTGAGACAATTTTTCTGACAAAATTGCATCAAGATCGGGTCAAAAATATGGCCTCTAGAGTGTACACACGGTTTTTCCAAAGTTTGACCTAGTGACCTAGTTTTTAACACCATGTGACCCATTTTTGAACTTGACCAAGATATAATAAAGAAAAACATTTTGACAAAGTTTCATCAAGATTGGGTCAGAAATACGGCTTCTAGAGTGTACACAAGGTTTTTCAAGTATTTGACCTAGTGACCTAGTTTTTAACCCCATGTGACCCATTTTCAAACTTGACCAAGATATAATTAAGACAAACATTCTGACAAAGTTGCATCAAGCTCGGGTCAAAAATATGGCCTCTAGAGTGTACACAAGGTTTTTCCAATATTTGACCTAGTGACCTAGTTTTTAACTTCATGTGACCCATTTCCGAACTTGATCAAGATATAATTAAGATAAACAATTTGACAAAGTTTCATCCAGATTGGGTAACAAATATGACCTCTAGAGTGTACACAAGTTTTTTCAAGTATTTGACCTAGTGACCTAGTTTTTGACCCCACATGACCCATTTTTGAACTTGACCGAGATTTCATTGAGACAAACATTCTGACAAAGTTTCATGATGATTGCATCAGAAATGTGGCCTCGAGAGTGTACACAAGAAAAGTTGACAGACGACGGACGACGGAAAACGGACAACACACCATCCCATAAGCTAAAAACAAACTTTACCGAGCTGTTATTGACATTAACAATCTGGTAAAGTTTAGTAAAGATTGAATGAAAAACAATATGGCGTCTAGAGTGTACACAAGGTTTTTCAAGTATTTGACCTAGTGACCTAGTTTTTGACCCCATGGGACCCATTTTCGAACTTGACCAAAATATAAATAAGACAACATTTCGACCAAGTTTCATCAAGATCGGGTCAGAAATATGGCCTCTAGAGTGTACACAAGGTTTTTCAAGTATTTGACCTAGTGACCTAGTTTTCGACCCTGTGTGACCCATTTTCGAATTTTAGCAAGCTATAATTGAGACAAATATTCTGACAAAATTGCATCAAGATCGGGTAAAAAATATGGCCTCTAGAGTGTACACACAGTTTTTCCAAAGTTTGACCTAGTGACCTAGTTTTTAACACCATGTGACCCATTTTTGAACTTGACCAAGATATAATTAAGACAAACATTTTGACCAAGTTTCATCAAGATTGGGTCAGAAATACGGCTTCTAGAGTGTACACAAGGTTTTTCAAGTATTTGACCTAGTGACCTAGTTTTTAACCCCATGTGACCCATTTTAAAACTTGACCAAGATATAATTAAGACAAACATTCTGACAAAGTTGCATCAAGCTCGGGTCAAAAATATGGCCTCTAGAGTGTACACAAGGTTTTTCCAATATTTGACCTAGTGACCTAGTTTTTAACTTCATGTGACCCATTTCCGAACTTGATCAAGATATAATTAAGATAAACAATTTGACAAAGTTTCATCAAGATTGGGTAACAAATATGACCTCTAGAGTGTACACAAGTTTTTTCAAGTATTTGACCTAGTGACCTAGTTTTTGACCCCACATGACCCATTTTCGAACTTGACCGAGATTTCATTGAGACAAACAATTAAGATAAACATTCTGACAAAGTTGCATCAAGCTCGGGTCAAAAATATGGCCTCTAGAGTGTACACAAGGTTTTTCCAATATTTGACCTAGTGACCTAGTTTTTATTTTCATGTGACCCATTTCCGAACTTGATCAAGATATAATTAAGATAAAAAATTTGACAAAGTTTCATCAAGATTGGGTAACAAATATGACATCTAGAGTGTACACAAGTTTTTTCAAGTATTTGACCTAGTGACCTAGTTTTTGACCCCAAATGACCCATTTTTGAACTTGACATTCTGACAAAGTTTCATCAAGATCGGGTCAAAAATATGGCCTCTAGAGTGTACACACGTTTTTTCCAAAGTTTGACCTAGTGACCTAGTTTTTAACACCATGTGACCCATTTTCAAACTTGACCAAGATATAATTAAGACAAACATTCTGACAAAGTTGCATCAAGCTCGGGTCTAAAATATGGCCTCTAGAGTGTACACAAGGTTTTTCCAATATTTGACCTAGTGACCTAGTTTTTGACCCCACATGACCCATTTTCGAACTTGACCGAGATTTCATTGAGACAAACAATTAAGATAAACATTCTGACAAAGTTGCATCAAGCTCGGGTCAAAAATATGGCCTCTAGAGTGTACACAAGGTTTTTCCAATATTTGACCTAGTGACCTAGTTTTTATTTTCATGTGACCCATTTCCGAACTTGATCAAGATATAATTAAGATAAACAATTTGACAAAGTTTCATCAAGATTGGATAACAAATATGACCTCTAGAGTCTACACAAGTTTTTTCAAGTATTTGACCTAGTGACCTAGTTTTTGACCACATGACCCATTTTTGAACTTGACCGAGATTTCATTGAGACAAACATTCTGACAAAGTTTCATCAAGATCGGGTCAAAAATATGGCCTCTAGAGTGTACACAAGGTTTTTCCAAAGTTTGACCTAGTGACCTAGTTTTTAAACCATATGACCCATTTCCGAACTTGATCAAGATATAATTAAGATAAACAATTTGACAAATTTTCATCAAGATTGGGTCAAAAATATGACCTCTAAAGTGTACACACGGTTTTTCCAAAGTTTGACCTAGTGACCTAGTTTTTAACACCATGTGACCCATTTTTGAACTTGACCAAGATATAATTAAGACAAACACTTTGACAAAGTTTCATCAAGATTGGGTCAGAAATACGGCTTCTAGAGTGTACACAAGGTTTTTCAAGTATTTGACCTAGTGACCTAGTTTTTAATCCCATGTGACCCATTTTCAAACTTGACCAAGATATAATTAAGACAAACATTCTGACAAAGTTGCATCAAGCTCGGGTCAAAAATATGGCCTCTAGAGTGTACACAAGGTTTTTTCTAATATTTGACCTAGTGACCTAGTTTTTGAACCCACATGACCCATTTTCGAACTTGACCGAGATTTCATTGAGACAAACATTCTGACAAAGTTTCATGATGATTGCATCAGAAATGTGGCCTCTAGAGTGTACACAAGCAAAAGTTAACGGACGGAAGGACGGACGGACGGACGGACACCACACCATCCCATAAGCTCTGCTGGCCTTTGGCCAGTAGAGCTAAAAATCAAGATTGCCATGTGTCTCTTTAACACTGGCCAAAACATTTTTTATTTCTTCATAGTTCTTCATCCAGCTTTCAATATACTAGTATATGTTTCTTGACAAAATAGTCCAGTGACCTTACCAATATAATTAAAAGGTCAAGTTTACAGTCACGGTCTAATGTTCGATTAAAATTTAGTTTTGGTCACAAAAACTTAACATTGGGTATAACTTTTTTCATTTCTTCCTATTTCTTCATCAAACTTTCAATATATTAACATCATGAAAATAGTCATGTGACCACACCAACATATTATACAAGAAATGTCACAGTAAATGACAAATGCCCCTGAAGTGACCTGTAAGTGTGACCTTGACCTTGGAGCAATATGAAACCAACAGATTTAAAAAAAAAAAATCAAAAAATAATCAATCCGACAATAAAAATAAAATAAAATAAAAATTAAATTTGTTTTATTTTTTTTCGCGACAAGTCTTGTTATGAAGCGGACACGAGAGTACATACGAACGAATTTTGACCTTTGATCTCTAAGTGTGACCTTGACCTTGGAGCCACAGACCTGGATTTTGTGCGCAACACGTTGCCTTGTTGTGGTGAGCAATTGTGCGAAGTTATTTGAAAATCCATCCATTATTGTCAGAGTTATGAAGCGGACACGAGCGTATAGACGAACGGATTTTGACCTTTGACCTCTAAGTGTGACCTTGACTTTGGAGCCACGGACCTGGTTTTTGTGCGCGACACGTCGTCTTGTTGTGGTGAGCAATTGTGCGAAGTTATTTGAAAATCCGTCCATTATTGTCAGAGTTATGAAGCGGACACGATTGTACACGCGAATGGACAGACAGTGCAATTACTATATGCCACCCTTACGGGCATAAAAATAATTTAAAAAAAATAAAATCAAACAAACAATAAAAATAAAATAAAAAAAAATTAAAAAAAAAAATTAAAAAATAAATAAATAAGTAAATCAATAAAAAAAAAATATTTTTTTTCCGCGACACAACGTCTTGTCGTGAGCAATTGTGCGAAGTTATTTGAAAATCCGTCCATTATTGTCAGAGTTATGAAGCGGACACGATTGTACACGCGAATGGACAGACAGTGCAATTACTATATGCCACCCTTACGGGCATAAAAATAATTTAAAAAAAATAAAATCAAACAAACAATAAAAATAAAATAAAAAAAAATTAAAAAAAAAAATTAAAAAATAAATAAATAAGTAAATCAATAAAAAAAATATATTTTTTTTCCGCGACACAACGTCTTGTCGTGAGCAATTGTGCGAAGTTATTTGAAAATTCGTCAATTATTGTCCAAGTTATGAAGCGGAGACAATTGTATAGACGAACGGACTTTGATCTCTAAGTGTGACCTTGACCTTGGAGCCACGGACCTGGATTTTGTGCGCGACACATTGCCTTGTTGTGGTGAGCAATTGTGCAAAGTTATTTGAAAATCCATCCATTATTGTCAGAGTTATGAAGCGGACACGAGTGTATAGACGAACAGATTTTGACCTTTGATCTCTAAGGGTGACCTTGACCTTGGAGCCACGGACCTGAATTTTGTGCGCGACACGTTGCCTTGTTGTGGTGAGCAATTGTGCGAAGTTATTTGAAAATCCATCCATTATTGTCAGAGTTATGAAGCGGACACGAGTGTATAGACGAACGGATTTTGACCTTTGACCTCTAAGTGTGACCTTGACTTTGGAGCCACGGACCTGGTTTTTGTGCGCGACACGTCGTCTTGTTGTGGTGAAAAATTGTGCGAAGTTATTTAAAAATCCGTCCAATATTGTCAAAGTTATGAAGCGGACACGAGTGTACACGCGAACGGACAGACAGTGCGATTACTATATGCCACCCTTTGGGGGCATAAAAAGTCACGATCACAGACAAGGTCATACTCCGGGTTCAATAGCCATAAAGTCACACCCATCACACCAATACATAAAGGTCAAGGTTCCTATGTGATTGTTTAATATTTACATTCCCTATAACCTGTTCATGTCTCCACCAGTTTCAGCATATCTACACCTAATGACAATAGTCGTATCCTGCATTCTAGAACAATGCCCCGGAAGGTGACACACATGCTCACACAAGGCACACATGTGGCACACATGCTCTTACGTGGCACACATGCTCTCATGTGGCACACATGCTCACATGTGGCACACATGCTATCACGGTGCACACATGCTATCACATGGCACACATGCTCTCACGTGGCACACATGCTCAGAAGTGGCACATGCTCTCATGTGGCACACATGCTCTCACGTGGCACACATGCTCACTAGTGGCACAAATGCTCACACGTGGCACACATGCTCTCACATGGCACACATGCTCTCACGTGGCACACATGCTCACTAATGGCACAAATGCTCATACATGACACACGTGTACCACGTGAGAGCATGTGTGCCACGTGAGAAACACATGCTCTCACATGGCACACATGCTCTCACGTGGCACACATGCTCTCACGTGGTACATATGCTCTCACGTGGCAAACATGCTCTCACGTTGTACATATGCTCTCACATGGTACACATGCTCACAAGTGGCACAAATGCTAACATGGCACACATGCTCTCAAGTGGCGCACATGCTCACACATGGCACACATGCTCCAGAGTAATCAGAGCCTTCTCCGACCCTAAAAGCCTTTTTTTTATGTTTTTTATGTTTTTTTACACATCCAGATGAAATATCAAAATCGTAAAAAGGGCTGGTAAGGTTAGAAAAGGCTCGGATTAGCTCCAGAGAACACCCATCTAGTAATCAAGTTTATTTGAACTACGAATGCCTACCATTAACGTAAATCCATCAGTCATTCCCGCTTGCCAGAGTATTACAAAGAGTATGACCATTGTAATTTGGAGATCTGATAATGGCTGGAAGTTATTAAGGTATTGGTATAGCCATGGTAACCCAGTGCCAGGTAATATATGTAAAGTCAGACACTTTATAAAACAAGAATTTCATGAGGGCCTCATGTTGCTCTTCTGGTCCATTATATGGCAACAAACAGATCAGAGACAGAAAATGTGTTGTGTCAAATTTGACTGAAGTGTATGTATAGAAATCAATGAACCAGTTATTTTAATTGAAATATCTATAAATAACTCCCCAGGGCACAAAAAGTCCGCTCATTGATGCAGGTTGAGTAGAAATTCAAATAAATTCTTTAACACTTTATCAATTTGACCATTTAAATAGGACGAGTAACACAGAACAAATTTTCCTAGCCTGTTCTCCATAAATAGCTATCAACCGAACCACAATATGAACTCAGCCCCGGATTTCATAAAGGAAAGTAACTACAGACATTTAATATTATTTATAATTACAAAATCCTGCTAGTTTCATGAAATCTGCAGAGCAATTTTGGAGAGGAAGCAATGCAACATAACACCTTCATTACATTTAAAGCAATCTTACTTTTGATAGCATGACAACCTGAATTTCATACCAGACAATAACTTCTGTTAGAACCAAAATACAAAAGGCAACTACTATTACCTGTGGTTACCCTAGGAGGTTTCTCCGGACCTTTATCTTGAGCAGTTAACTTCATACTTTCAGCATGTTCATCAGCCTGTTGAGCTTTACCTACATCAAACATACAAGTCAGTATACTTGTGTAATATCACTAAGTTGTAAAGAACAGTACATGTTATTACAATGGATGACAGAAATGGAGCTAATAAAAACCCTGAACCCTTAGCCCTTAACTGGAAGATGACTTTAAGAGTAACAAGTGAAGCACCAACAGAGGTGCGAATGCTGGATTGCATATTCAACAATTTAACTGAATAATCTAAGTAACAAGTATCAATCACTTGATGATCTTCGCAATGATGAAAAAAGGGTCCCCTCGCAAATGCTGACTGAATATGTTTTAAGTTTTTTTCCTACGTAAGTCTATGTAAACACATGCAAAATCTCTATATACAAACTTTGGACCCAGCGGGGCGGCCATCTTTGACACCAAGAACTTCAAATGAGCAAACTTGAAAATTCCAGTAGTTGGTGATAATAAAGAATAAGTGTCCCATGAGGGCCTGTGGAAGCTCTACAAGCTAAAATGGATCTTATATCAAAGGGTTTCATCATTAAATTCCATTCAATAGTGTTTTTACAAGTGCAAAACACAACAACACCCACAACCAATTTAAACCATGACCCCATGCTAACAATTAAAAAAACAAGAGGCCCAAGATGGCCTGTGGACGCTCTACTGGCTAACATGGCTCTTATAACATCAATGAAGCGAGAGACTGCCATTTACGTTTTTTGAAAGTTTTGGGCAAAATACAGCTTATCAACTAAATCAAGGGCCATAACTAAAGAATCTGGTAAAGTTTGGTAAAGATCAGATGAAAAATGAAGGCCCTACCATATTAACGAGACAAAATATAGCATTTTTAACTAAATCAAAAGCCATAACTCCTCTGTTACTGGTCAGACTGGTCCAACATAGAGCTAAAAAAAATAAAAAATAACAAAATTAATTGAAAAAAAAACAACAACAAAAAAATCCAAAATAAATAAATGAAAAAAAAAATAAATTATAATAAAAAAATAAAGTCATAAAATCGTAAAAAAAATAATCCAAAAAAAATGAAAAAAAAAAAATGTAAAAAAATAAAATGTAAAAAAAAAAAAAAAAAATAAAAAAAAAAAATATATAAAAAGAAGAAAGTCATAAAATCTGGTAGTTTGGCAAAGATCAGATGCAAAATAAAGGCCATAGCGTAAGACGAGGCAAATTATAGCATTTTTAACAAAATCAAGGGCCATAACTCCGCTGTTACTGGTCCGATCTGTCTGGTTTTCGAACTTGACCGAGCTTTTATTGACATTAACAATCTGATAAAGTTTGGTAAAGATCAGATAAAAAATGCGGACCCTATCGTCTTAACGAGGCAAAATATAGCATTTTTAACTAAATCAAGGGCCATAACTCCGCTGTTACTGGTCTGATCTGGTTGGTTTTCAAACTTATCCGAGCTTTTATTGACACTAACAATCCGGTAAAGTTTAGTAAAGATCGGATGAAAAATGGAGGCCCTATCATCTTAACGAGGCAAAATATAGCATTTTTAACTAAATCAAGGGCCATAACTCTGCTGTTACTGGTCCGATCTGGCTGGTTTTCGAACTTGTCCAAGCTATCATTGACATTAACAATCTGGTAAAGTCTGGTAAATATCGGATAAAAAGTGAATGCCCTATCGTCTTAACGAGGCAAAATATAACATTTTTAACTAAATCAAGGGTCATAACTCCGCTGTTACTGGTCCGATATGAATGTTTTTCGAACTTGCCCGAGTTTTCATTGATATTAACAATCTGATAAAGTTTGGTGAAGCTCAGATGAACAATGAAGCCCCTATCGTCTTAACGAGGCAAAATATAGCATTTTTAACTAAATCAAGGGCAATAACTCCACTGTTAATGGTCTGATCTAGCTTTCATTGATATTAACAATCTGTGCAAGTTTGGTAAAGATCAAATAATAAATGAAGGTGCTAGTGTGTTCACAAGGCTTAATATGGCATTTTTCAGCAAAACAAAGGCCATAACTCCGTTGAAATTATTTCGATATTGCCGGTTTTCGAACTTGTTTGAGCTTTCATTGATATAAAGACACTGACAAAGTTAAGTAAAGATCAGATTAATATTGAAGGCTCTGTTCACAAGGCAGAAAATAGCATTTTTCAGAAAAAACAAGGGCCATAACTCTGGGGTTACTGATCACATTTAGCTGGTTTTCGAACTTGTTCAAGCTTTCATTGATATTAACAATCTGTGCAAGTTTGGTAAAGATCAAATAATAAA
Organism: Cyrtodaria siliqua; assembly: GCA_037043455.1. Lineage (NCBI taxonomy): Eukaryota > Metazoa > Mollusca > Bivalvia > Adapedonta > Hiatellidae > Cyrtodaria > Cyrtodaria siliqua. The sequence continues at coordinate 89,985 of JAWPHD010003060.1, read as the reverse complement.
TGAAGGTGCTAGAGTGTTCACAAGGCACTAAATGGGATTTTTCAGAAAAAACAAGGGCCAAACTTGGGTGTTACTGTCCCAATTCAGCTGATTTTCGAACTTGTCCAAGCTATAATAGGTATTAACAATTTGTGCAAGTTTGGTAACGATCAAATAATAAATGAAGGTGCTAGAGCGTTCACAAGGCGGAAAATAGCAATTTTCAGAAAAAAACAAGGGCCATAACTCCGGTGTTACTGATCCGATTTGGCTGGTTTTCGAACTTGTCCGAGCTTTCATTGATATTAACCATGAAGGCCCTAGAGTGTTCACAAGACAAAAGTCAACGACGGACGGACAGACGACGGTTGACGGACGGACGACTGACAACTCGCCATCCCATAAGCTCTGGTGGCCCTTGGCCAGTAGAGCTAAAAAATATCAAAAAAAATATCAAAAAAAATATCAAAAAAAAAATCAAATATAAATATAATAAAGGAAGAAAAAAGTAAAAAAATCGGGTAAAGTCTGGTAAAGATCAGATGAAAAATGAAGGCCCTATCGCCTTAACAAGGCAAAATATAGAATATTTAACGAAATCAAGGGCCATAACTCTGCTGTTACTGGTCTGATTTGGCAGGTTTTCGAACTTGTCCGAGCTTTTATTGACATTAAACAATCTGTTAAAGTTTGGTAAAGATCAGATGAAAAATGCAGGCCCTATCGTCTTGACGAGGCAAAATATAGCATTTTTAACTAAATCAAGGTCCATAACTCTGCTGTTACTGGTCCGATCTGGATGGTTTTCGAACTTGTCCAAGCTATCATTGACATTAACAATTTGGTAAAGTCTGGTAAATATCGGATAAAAAGTGAATGCCCTATCGTCTTAACGAGGCAAAATATAGCATTTTTAACTAAATCAAGGGCCATAACTCTGCTGTTACTGGTCTGATTTGGCTGGTTTTCGAACTTGTCCGAGCTTTTATTGACATTAAACAATCTGGTAAAATTTGGTAAAGATCGGATGAAAAATGAAGGCCCTATTGTCTTAACGAGGCAAAATATAGCATTTTTAACTAAATCAGGGGCCATAACTCCAGTGTTACTGGTCCGATCTGGCTGGTTTTCGAACATGTCCGAGTTTTCATTGACATTAACAATCTGTTTAAGTTTGGTAAAGATCAGATGAAAAATGCAGGCCCTATCGTCTTAACGAGGCAAAATATAGCATTTTTAACTAAATCAAGGACCTTAACTCTGCTGTTACTGATTTTAACTAAATCAAGGGCCATAACTCTGCTGTTACTGGTCCGAACTGGCTGGTTTTCGAACTTGTCCAAGCTATCATTGACATTTTGACATTTTGACAATTTGGTAAAGTCTGGTAAATATCGGATAAAAAGTGAATGCCCTATCGTCTTAACGAGGCAAAATATAGCATTTTTAACTAAATCAAGGGCCATAACTACGCAGTTACTGGTTCGATTTGGCTGGTTTTCGAACTTGTCCGAGCTTTCATTGACAATAAAATCCTGGTAAAGTTTGGTAAAGATCAGATGAAAAATGAAGGCCCTATCGTCTTAACGAGACAAAAGTTAACGACGGACAACTCGGCATCCCATAAGCTCTGCTGGCCTTCGGCCAGTAGAGCTAATAATAATAAAAAACATAAAAAAATAACTCTATGTAAAACTGATCCAACAAGGGGCCCTAAGCTCCGAACCCATGAACCAAGGTTCCTTATGTGAAAAAAAAATCTATTTTTTCTTCTTTTTTTTTATAGAAAAATTGAACCCATGAACCAGGTTTCTCACGAAAAAATGGAAATAATTTTAAAAAAAAAAAAGAAGAAAAATATGCCTCCAGTAAGATTTGAACCCACGGCCTGAATAATTCAAGGGGATATTTATCAATTTAAGGGCAATAACTCCAGCGTTACTAGGATGATTCCGAAATAAATTTGCCACTATTGGGATAAACATTATAACCAAGTTAAATGAAAATCAAACAAGCGGTTATCAAGATATGGCTGTGGACAGACAGAATTAAGCAATTTTTATCAATTAAAGGGCAATAACTCCGGCGTTACTGGGGCGATTCCGGAATAAAATAGCCGTGTGTCATCCAACTATCAGAATAAACATTATTACCAAGTGTAATGAAAATCCAACTTAAGTTATGAAGATATGGCTCTGGATGGACAGATGGACGGACGGAAAGACAGAAGGACGGACGGACAACGCCAAATTAATATCCCTCCGCCTTTGGCGGGGGATAATAAACATTCTGAGCAAACAGAACGTCAGATTTCCCACACTGGATTTGGAAATAAAACAAGAGGCCCAAGAGGGCCTGTAGATGCTCTACTGGCTAAAATGGCTCTTATCTATGGTTGACGTCATAAAAATTCCATCAGTACTTCTTTTGAACTAGAAGGCCATGGCCTACATGTCGAGCCCGGGCCCCTATTATAAAGGTCTAGATTTTTTATTTGACTCAACACCAATGTCAATCCTAAAAGCTATTAATGTCATTAACAGTGGGAGATGCCTGTCGTAGCAGAGACCGGACTGCCGAAGACGACTTTTGTCGCCCTGGTACGTCAAATGTTTTGTGCTATTCATATGACAATGTTTTCCTAACAACAACACCGAGAATTCCCCCGATTTCAAAACGAGGTTCTTTGTTTGCAAGAAACTAATTTTAACCAAAGGAATTTCGGCATATTTGTATGTAAAAACGTAAATAAAAGGACAAATTGTATAGGGGTTTCGAGACACAAAATGGCTTCCTCAAAAAAGGGGCCAATGTTACAGGAGCGCAAATTCTGCAAATGATTTGCTACGACAGCGACGGTGAAGGTGGCGATTATGAAACATATTCTGACGACTTTTCTTTTGATATTTTACATATATTCACCTAATTAAACTGAAATGAATGATAAAATTATGATATTTTAAAAAATTTAATTATATAATTAAATTATATAATGCTTTGAAGTAGAATTTTTATTTTTTATATATTATTGAAGTTTATGTATATATCTATGTCCTGTTCAAATTTGAAGTTGATATGTCTTGAAATATCGAAGTTATTGCCGTTTTCCCAATTACACCCAATCATCAGGAATCTCTGTAAAAAAAATTGGCACTGGGGAGTACATTTGCCTATTAATTTGGCAGCGAAATGGTTGACAATGGTACATAAAAAGACACTGCCTTAGATTTAAGTGTAATATACATTTACTATGATCACTCTTTTATGATATTTAAATTAAAAATATTTTTAAATGAGTTAATGATAATAATTAAATCATAGTGACTTTGTGCGCTGAAAAGTTCAATGCAACAACTCCGTAAGTGCACTTACGGAGTTGTTGCACTGAAAAAAGTCAACGCAACAACTGCACTTTGCTAAGTTTAATAGTCTTAAATGCTGTTTGTGAATAATTGTGCTGGTTATTATTATTAATATCTAACTTGCATTTGTAGTTGCTTATGTAGCCTAACATATAAATAGTTCAGCCATAAAATTAAAAAATTTGGATTCAGACCTTAAATTCATGGCCATGTCGTAAAAAATGCTAAAAAATCACAGATTATTTCATGGCAATCTATACTGTAAGGGTAGTACATACTTTTTCCAGGTATTTTAGGAAAAATAACCCTTGTAAATGTGGGTAATTTCTGTCGTAAAAATGACCAAATTGGGATTCTTTTCATCGATAAAATGGCCAATTGAGAATTGTTTACGTCAACATCTTGTAAGTTGTGATGAGGTAATAGCCTAATAGGTACAATTAGGAACACTATTGCATCAATAACATACTACTTATATTGATTAGTATTAACATAAGGGATGTATCAGTACATTACATGTAAAAAATACACTATTTTGTTTTGGGAACGGGTCCTAGAAAAAGCCCTGTGAATCCACATTATTGCAAGATATTTTACTATGCCATGTAACTTGATAATCAGATATTGGCAATTATAACATCTAAAGGGGCTGGTCAATAATGAATAATCATTTTAACTCCTTATTAAACATGTAACTTTTACATTCACTTGATAACTTTCTGAAGGGAAAAAACATCCAATTTCAAGTAAACTTCATTTTTCAAGTAGGACGAGCTACTGCCCACATGGAATTTGCAATTCACTACCAGCGTTTAAAATTGTATAAATGCTGAGAATTTGTACATCAGTTCTTAAGCAATATTTCAGAAGGATTAGTACTGGCATTGCAATCACTTCACTCATAGAAGCTTTTTCTTTTCTTCTAAAAAACATATTCACATTTCATCAAAGAAAGGTTTTCTATAAGGTTAATCTGACACAGTTCAGCTTATTTATATGATTTTATAGCATGGCACTCATTACAGCTTGTACAAACTGATAAGTAATACATGTAGATAGAGTATGGTTTCATTGAGTTGGTTAATTTAAACATTGAGATGGGCGTAGCCCATCGAGATGTTTAAATTAACAATGAGATGAGACCATACTCTATTTGTTTTGTAGCATGTCCATTTCAGCTCCCTGCCATACTCTAACTTCCAGTAACTGGTAGTTTTAGTACACCATTTATCCTGACAGGCGTTTCAATTGAACGATTTACAACTGTGCTATTACAAAGAGAATTGTCAGTGACCATGCTACAAGCATAATTATTGCAACACATTCACTTTATACATTTTTAAAAGTCATGATACATGATTGGAATATAATCTTTTGGTACAAAGTTTACAGAAACTGGTGGGGTATCATTCCATCACATAACTTTCCATGTGAGAGTATAATAAAACCATGACAAAAATATCAATACAGTTGACTGGAATAAACATAAACAAGAGGTCAATGACCTTGAAGCTCTACTGATTGATTTTGATTTCAGGAAGGAGTCGCTACAGACTTGGTTTTTGAAAATCTATTTTTAACCGTGGCGGCCATCTTGAATTTCCGGCCGATCTGAAATCTTGCTAGGAACAATTAGACATTAAGAGCAACATTCCTGTGAAGTTTCATGAAAATCCGTCAAGTAGTTTCAGAGGAGTAGTCGCTACAAGTTTTCATTATATAACTCTATGTAAACAAAGATGGCCGCTGCAGCCATGTTTAACGTCAAATCAAAACGATTTTCGACAAGGACCAACATCATGTCATACTGATCATTTTAGAAAAAGTCCCATATCAATATCTCTTATTGTTTTGAAGAAGTAGTCGCTACAAACTTATTTATTTTAAATCTATTTTAAGCTGTGGCGGCCATCTTGAATTTCCGGCCGACCTGAAATTTTTCTAGGATCAACTAGACATCAAGAGCAACATTCCTGTGAAGTTTCATGAACATCCGTCAAGTAGTTTCAGAGGAGTAGTCGCTACAAGTTTTTACTATATAAATCTATGTAACCAAAGATGGCCACTGGCAGCCATGTTTAACGTCGAATCAAAATAATTTTCCACAAGGATCAACATCATGTCATGCTGATCATTTTAGAAAAAGTCCCATATCAATATAACTTATAGTTTTCAAGAAGTAGTCGCTACAAACTTGTTTTTTAAAAATCTATTTTTAGCTGTGACGGCCATCTTGAATTTCCGGCCGACCTGAAATTTTTCTAGGATCAATTAGGCATCAAGAGCAACATTCCTGTAAAGTTTCTTGACAATCCGCCAAGTAGTTTCAGAGGAGTAGTCGCTACAAGTTTTTACTATATAACTCTATGTAAACAAAGATGGCCACTGGCAGCCATGTTTAACGTTGAATCAAAACGATTTTTGACAAGGATCAACACCATGTCATGCTGATCATTTTAGAAAAAGTCCCATATCAATATCACTTATAGTTTTCAAGAAGTAGTCGCTACAAACTTGTATTTTAAAACTCTATTTTTAGCTTTGGCGGCCATCTTGGATTTCACATCAACATGAATTTTTGCTAGGATCAACTAGACTTTATGGGCAACATTTCTGTAAAGTTTCATGAATATCCATCCAGTAGTTTCAGAGGAGTTGTCGCTACAAATAAAAGTTTACGGACGGACGGACGACGGACGCCGCACTAAGGCATAAGCTCTGCTGATCTCTGATCAGTAGAGCTTAAAATAAATAAGGTCAAATCATCACATTTCGGCCTTTTCTGTTCAGGTCAGAGTGTAATAGATTTCCGAAACTGGTAATTCCAGGTTTACGGAAATCAGTGAAGCAGTTCTGACTGTTCAGAGTGTAACAGAGAAGACTAAAGCAGCTACATTTATAAATGTGTATTTCATGTGGCATTTTTGGAGTATGTGGTAAATAGAATCTCACTTTCATGCCTATTTAATACTGAATTTACTAAACTTATTGGATGCAATTTTATCCATTTTGTTTAATAAAATTAATATTAGAATGGCACTCTTATTTATAGGTTCTGGTAGCTTTGAATGTTTACTTACACATGGCCTCAGACTTACTATTAGGGAATACCATCATGGTCTTACTTGATGGTCATCATGTCAGTTGAATCAATTGTCCAAGTTTCTAGGGAATTTCCATTTGATGTTCATGCTATCAGTGGCAGTTTCTACGTTCTTAAATCACTGGTCAATTCATTGCCAACTGAGTAACATTATAGGTTTTATTACCTGATTTGCTTGTTTGTTTTTATGATGTTTTACATCATTTTCAACACATGTAAGGTTATATATATATGACAGTCAATTTTATTTTTTGGTGGTGGAAGCAGACCACCCACTTTACTGGGTAGAACCAGTACTGTACACCTCCCGCCATCCTTTCCTCACAACATACATGATTCGGGAAGCTTGTATGGCCAAGTCCACTGAGCAGTTTGTATTGTTGGTTGCACATTCAATGGTGGAATGCACAGAATTCAATGGTGGAATGCACAGAATATTACTCTGTTATACACAGAACGTTGTCATGGCAATTACCACAACATGCTCACAAAGTATCTATTCTTATTCTGAATTGAACAGTTAGTTTAAACTTATTTATTTTACATCGATTGTAACAAAAGCTCTATGAACTTATTTGAACCACTCTTGATGTCTTCCTGGGTAGAACCAGTACTAAGCAAATGCAGATAGAGTGTCTAAGGGACACAACACATGGTTATGGCAGGAATCGAACCCATGACTTTTCGGTCAAGGGTTCAATGCTCTACCACTAAGACCACAGCTCTATACAAAACAGTTAAAAGAGTACAGTGTAAGTCTTTATTTTGGTAGCAGCCATTGCTTCCAAAAGCATATAAACACCTCACAGGATTCCCTTTTTGCAATTATTTCATTCCAAATATATGAAAAGTCATCACCTGACCCCATAGAGTAAATGGTTAAGTTAAAGTTGCTTAACATGGGCGCGGAGTATAAACTTGATGCATAGCATCATGGGGTAGACACAACACTTGTTGCAGGTCAAAACAAATACTAATATGACTTGTCTTAATGTCTGAGTAATTGGTTTATCAATAATAAATAATTTGACCTCAGTTCTTAAGTAGCTTTTCACAATCTAGCATATAAGTCCTCACCATCACCAGTGTAAAGTTTGATGCCACTAAACCAATTTAAATTACAATTTGTTTGTAACAGGATTAATTAATTATATTACACAGACACTATAAACACATCATTTTGATTCGACATTAAACATGGCTGCCAGCTTGATGCACATTTCTTTTCTTTGAGATTGGATAGCATACAGATAGTTCTTTTCTATGAAGTAGATATTAAAAAACACTGGTAATTATTTTCTGTTATCATACCTACCTCAAGTAAAACTGTTAAATTCCCATAAACAGACTCTGAAACATTTCCCCCTATTACCCGCTACACCATTATATGCACACAAATGAATCAAAAAGTCTTAAGCACAATGTTGAACATGCTGAATTTCCATAGACGGACCATGAAACACTTTCACTATTGCCGCTAAATACACTGTTACATGCACACAAATGATGAGCGCTCGTTTAGAAAAACTCAGTGTATACATATAAAATTATATTCTTTGCTTTTACTGTTGATTAAAGTGTAAAAACAATCTCTTTAATGTTTTATTTCAAAAGAATGTTTTATTTTAAAAGAATATTCAGCAGAACCAATTTTTTTTTTCAAATGTATTTTTCAGTATAATAAAATAAATGTTACATTCCTGTGAGACTGAGTGAATATTTTCAACCTTCAGAAAGAAATAGTCTACCTCGGCTCCACCTTGATTGACGTTATTTTTCTTTTTAATATTCAACCTCACAGGAATGTAATATTCTGGATAGCATTGACATAATAAAACAGGTATAATTATTTCTATTAGGATAGAATTACATCAAATAGGGAATTATATTCTATTATTCCATTAGGATAAAACCAATATCTAGTATAGTATTCTATTTTGGTTAAAACACGGGCAATCATATTTATCTTTATAAAAAACAAAATGACAAATATTTTTGTCAATTTTCTAATTAACAGTTCCGTTGTAAAGATGTAAATTGGTCAAATATAACTTAATCTTAATAATCACAATAAAATTTAGTCTTTTTTCTTCTTAATCTATGGTTTTAGAGTTCTCAATATCAACCTGTGTTGATCAGTGATTTAAGTTTTATTTTGGGTGAAAATTGTAAAACGTTTCCTTTTTTGTATGTTTCCTTTTTTGTATGAATATAAGCTAAATAATGAATTAAAAGAATTGTGACATATTAATTTAGTGACATCACTGTCTTGTCATAAGTCATGATACTCAGATAAATTGAATGCAATAACTCAGTAAGTGCATTTACAGAGTTATTGTTAGTGCACTTACTGAGTTATTGCATTGAAACATTCAATGCACAACTCCGTAAGTGCACTTATTGAGTTGTTGCATTCAACTTTTTCCTGACTGTAGATAGTGAGTTGTGCATCTATTGAAATAAAATGCTGAAAAGTGCCAAATCAACTCTAATCTTTTGATAGAACATGTATCTCAATGTGGGAGACCCATTTATGCAAAAAAGTGATTTTCTGAAAACATGTCGCTTACGGAGTTCTTGCGTTGATGGGACGATATAAGGAACATTCTGGTGAAGCAAGAGAAATAAGCAAGATACGCATGTCATAGCAGAGACCGGACATGACCTATATTTCATCACAGCAGGTCACAGCAACCTGAAATTTATATAAGGAACATATGGTGAAGTTTGGTGAAAATCCTGGAAGAAAGAAGCAAGATAAGCATGTCGTAGCAGAGACCGTACGTGACCTATATTTTGTAAAAAACGTTAGTCACAACGACCAGAAATTCTGCACATGATGTTCGATGCATATATGAAACATTCTGGTGAAGTTTGGTGAAAATCCTGCAAGAAAGAAGCAAGATACACATGTTGTAGCAGAGACCAGACATGACCTGAATGTTGTTGAAAGTAGGTCACAACAACCAAACATTTTGCATATGATGTAAGATGCATATAAGGAACATTCTGGTGAAGTCTGGTGAAAATTCTGCGAGAAAGAAGCAAGATAAGCATGTCGTAGCGGAGACCGTATGTGATCTATATTTTCTGAAAAAGTAAGTTATAGCGACCAGAAATTTTGCACATGACTTTAGATGCATATAAGGAACATTCTGGTGAAGTTTGGTGAAAATTCTACGAGAAAGAAGCAAGATACGCATGTCGTAGCGGAGAGAGGACGTGACCCATATTTCATCGAAAGTAGGTCACAGCGACCCAACATTTTGCATATGATGTTAGATGCATATAAGGATCATTTTGGTGAAGTTTTGTGAAAATCCTGCGAGAAAGAAGCAAGATAAGCAAGCAGGTCGTAGCAGAGACAGTATGTGACCTATGTTTAGTGAAAAAGTAAGTGACAGCTACCAGATATTCTGCATGTTAGATGCATATAAGGAACATTCTGGTGAAGTTTGGTGAAAATCCTGGTAGAAAGAAGCAAGATACGCATGTCATAGCAGAGACCGGACGTGACCTGAATTTGGTGGAAAGCAGATCACAACGACCCGAAATTTTGCACATGATGTATGGAACATTCTGGTGAAGATTGGCGAAGATCCTTCAAGAAAGAAGCAAGATACGCATGACCATGACCTATATTTCGTCGAAAGTAGGGCACAATGACCCGAAATTTTGCAAATGATGTTAGATGAATATGAGAAACATCCTGGTGAATTTTGATGAAAATCCTCCGAGAAAGAAGCAAGATACGCATGTCGTAGCGGAGATCGGACATAACCTATATTTCATCAAAAGTAGGTCACAGCACCCCAAAATTGTGCATGTGATGTTGGATCTATATAATGAACATTTTGGTGGAGTTTGGTGAAAATCCTGCATGTAACGAAGAAGATATTAAGAAATGAAAATCAAACACATAGACGAATAGACTAACGGACGGACAAACTGACACACATACACCTGGATGACATTTTGATCGCTAAGTTGAGATCCGTAAACAGGTTCAACAAAAATTGTGATAGCTTACTCATAACAAAAGTTACTGAGCAGAAACCATTTTTTTCTATTTTTAGTAACAGCGACATTGACCTTGATTCCAGTAGCCCCAAATGCAATACTAGAACTACCACTGAAGTTGATGATACCCCCGCTTTACTGATATAGTCGAGGAAGATGGACAAAATCAAGAATAATAAATGTCTAAAATACCTGTTAATTTTTTAATGTAAAAAATATTCTAAGTAAAACAAAGGTCACTCTATAATTCTGTAAAAAAAATAATTGCAGAATCGAAAAACCATTAATGCAGAGACACATCATATCATCATGTGTGAACTGTATGTCAAGTGGAATAACAATGTATGAAAAGTTTTAAAGTGAAAGCCACATGAAGTTCATGATAGAGTGAAAAATTCTAAGTCAAATAAAGGACCATAAGTCTGTAATAAATTAGGCATCAACAATGTGTGATGTACACTGAACAAAATTTCTAAGTATCAACTTTTGTATCTTAATTAATTTTCTTATTTTAAATATATTTTAGAATAGATATATATGATAAGTATTTTGTTTTGACCCATAGTTTGTAAAACATTTATTTTTTGTTTAAATTGTTACATCTTTTGAGAGTCACCCTCCCTTTATATGAAAACATGAAATGTACTGATAAAACACATAACATGAGACAAAGATCGCTTAAAGATATAAAATTCTTTAAATTGGTATAAAATAATAGAAAAATACACATAAAAAATTGACCCATTTATCGCAGATTATCCGTCTATAAAAAAATGAAATATGGATAATCTTAAATTACCTCCCTTTAAATTGAATATTGTTTGAAATTGAAGTAACTGTAATTCAGCGTTAACATTAAATATTTCAAAAATTTCTTTTGCACACGCATTTGTAGTGGTAATGCTAGTAAAACATGATGTCAAAATAATTTTAACTGGCATATTTTAGAATAAGGAACATCGAAAGCTTCACTAATTCGAAGTACTTAAAGGTGAAATATAGCGTGTATTTTGAGTATATATTCGGAAATATTATACCTCATTTGCATATTCCACTCTTTATTTAATGTGACGTCATCCGGTCCATAAAGTTGCATATTGACCGGGCGCCCAGTCCGATAGCTATATTAACGAACATGTGAAAAAAACGTCAAAATAAATCATAAAACGTATTGATTTAATTTGTTGGTCAGATTCAGTATAATATAACAAATAATGTATGATGCTTCGGTCCATATGAAGTTTATGGACTGGGCAATCAGACCTAGAACGTTATATGGACCTCAGCTTCGCTTTGGTCCATATAACATTTTAGGTCTGACTGCCCAGTCCATAAACTTGCATATGGACCTCAGCACCATACATTATCTGTTAAATATACGTATATAATATACAATATTTTCAAATCTTACACTTATTGGTTGTCCCGTTTTCTCACAGTAGCCAATTTTATCCCATAGCGCACACGCTTCGAGTTTCGCCCTTTTTGAAGACAGGTAAGTGACACGTGATCCTGTGACGTCATTGGTACCAAACGATTCGCGGTGTCGCATTGAGTTGTATAGTATTGTCTATGAAGGATTACGTTTTATGGTACTTGTTAAAAATGCCGTGTGTTGTTGCTGGGTGAAAAAGTTTGCATAAAGAAGGACAAGATAATAACCTAAGTTTCTTTCGTTTCCCTAATCGAGATAATGATATATTAAGATTTGAAGTGTGGGTAGACGTTACCGAAGAAAATCGCCCGACTCGTCGAGAAAGTGGGAACCTACGAAAGACGCGCGAGTTTGTAGCAAACATTTTGAGTTGACTTCGTGGGAAGTCCATCTTTTGGTTTCATTATCTTTGAATTTGGAGAACAAAAGGCCATGCAGATTAAAATCAACAGCGGTACCAACGATATTCGACTATAAAAATGGGAAGTGCATAACACCCCCGTCTCCAAGCAAGTTGTATTCGCCTATTCGACCGGCGTTGAGGAGAAAATTCATACATGAAGTAAGATTGAAATTTATGTTCAATTATCTTAGCACCTCATCGGGTATACGTATGATAAATTGAAGAAAGGTGTATAGTCTTAGATCTTTATATACACCGTGAATGTTTAGCTGTTGAATTAGAAGCATGTGTCTTTACGTGAATCAATGAAGAGTTGACGGCGCTAATATTATGTAGCCGTCTTTTTTTAAAAAATTGCTAAGAACGTTCAGCATATAAATTTAAATGAATCCGGTGAAATAAACACTGTGTCTTTGTTTCCAAATTTTAATTTTAATAATTTTAAATTATACACCCTTTTCTGCCAATAGTGTTATAGATATATATTATCAACATATATAGGGCTATGGATTTGAAAAAAAAATACAAAATGTTTCATGGATATTTATTACAAGGCAGAAAATTAATAATATAACTAGCTTTTATATTAATTCAGTAATTTTTTATGGCAAAGCAACTACAATAACGCCTCTTAGCTCGTGCAATAAGTAAAACAAGTATAATAGAATAATATACTTTATATTATGGTAATTTGATATATTTAGTCTGTTTTCGATCTGTATATCAGGAGTAAGTATACATGAGTAAGTATACTTACTAACTGTCTATATCGTTCTCATAATACATTTGGCTATATTATTTAAATCATAGTATTTTTCTCTCTTTGTGCGCGACAAATATCATGTGATATATCTGTCTTGTGCAATACGCGTCTGCCCTCGGCGGTATTACACCGCTCAACTTATTGCAATAAACAGGAAATATATCATAAAACTAGGTTTCCCTAAATGTTGCGTGCTTTTGTGATATACCGACGTATCTACCCAAATTAGGCTGCACTTCAATAGTGCACCGCAATATTTTATTAGTCTGTATTGATATTTGGGGGCACGTGGAGACTAGAGAGCGTGTCATATTGCAAACACCGCTCCTAGAGTGTTTGGTGTTGATGGCGACTTATGGCAAATATATAATACTATAGAAATTATGGCGCCGATATTATATGCCGTTTCATTTATTATTGTTTTTATTCATTTTTTATCAATTATGGATAATATCTAATAAATATATTTGTTCCATGTCTACTTATCGGCAAAAAAAATCTGACGCTCGTATTACCATAGAGTTACATACATATATATCCATGTATTAATGTATAGGTATAGACCAGGTCCATTCATTTGGAATATACTACATTTCGCGGTTATTGTGTATGTACCAAGATAGTGCAGTGTTGCGGGTGACTTACTGTCAGATTTCGATGAAAACAATGTTTACGTTTTTTTTTTGTTTGTTGTTGCTGTAAGTGTATAAATACGCTATTTTATTAGATAGTCTTTATAAGCTCTCCATTTGCACCTGCACCGCGTACGACTTCATCATCAGTTGATGAATCCGATGTATTTTCGTCCTCAGATACGTATTCTGGCTCCAAATCGCAAGGTTGCACATGGTGTAACCGTTTTATCACGGGCATTTCCTCTGACATCGCTTCATTCTCACATTTTCACACAAGGTATACTGTTTTGCGTTCAGTCCCAATGTAAACAAAAAATAGTTTGTTCCCAATGACGTTATTTCCGGTAATTCGCGCAAGAGTTTTTCCCCTTAGATTTTTTTCGAATTTTTGGCAATGCCTGTTCGCCTTTTCGGTTTTTATCTTTAAAAACATATTTTCACTAAACATACATCAATAGCATAGTAAACATCGTATTTATAATGATATTTAATAATTAAAAACATATCAACAACGGATTTGTTGATTTAGGACAAATTTCATCTTTAATAAATCCTATATACCCAGTTGTATAAGTGTTATAACTTATTTCTAAGAAAACAGATTGACTTAAAAGTTTTAAAATATGTTCATGCAATCAGAGCTGACGATTTACACTCGTTATTTTGCAGTTTAACCGTATCTCTAATCAAGCTCAAAATACACAAAACAATGAGAATATTATTGACATATTCTTAGGTTGGTACTTAGCAATTTGGTTTAGTGTAGAGGGACAAAATGTAATCAGTTGTTATGTGTACATGAAGTTTGGAAGCAATCAATTCGAAAATGTTTGAGAAGAAATGTGTTAACAGGTCATTATATAATATTCGAGTAGAAAATTCTAAGTCAAACAAAGGGCCATAATTCTGTAAAAAATTAGACAATCAATAATGGGTGATGTAGAGGGACATAAGGTCATCAGTTGCTATGAGTATATAAAGTTTGAGAACATACCATTCGAAAGTGTTTGAGATATGCAAGTATTAAAATAAGAATGTGTAACTGGACGCAATGGGACAAAAAAATGTGTTGCGCGATGGGATAGGACACGAGGGGACAAAAAATGTGTTACACAACGAGACGTTATAGGGCTGTGGATCGTCGGGTAAGTGGCGATCCGATCCGATCCACGAGTCAGTGCTTACGATTCATAGATCGAACCACGAATCAGCTTTTACAATTTTAAAGAAAGAAAAATGGCTGTCATGAAGACAATTTACTATCATAAGTAAATAATAGCATCACATACTTTGTGAAACACTAATAAATATTTGCAGCACCCCAGGTAAACAGCATAAACATGATATATATATCATTTTTTCAAAATGTTTATGCTGTTTACCAGGGGTGCTGCAAACATAACTTATATAATTTACAAATTTTCATAATGTCAATACATCCAGCTTGATTCTGCTTCTTGCTGCAACTTGCATGTTGTTTTCTTTTCTGATTGTAGTAATGGAAAAGAGTGTACATACATAATCAGTGATTTAAAATAGCAACAGACAAAAAGATCACTTTCACTTTGATACGACGCTGCAAAAATATAATCACGTTGGCTACTGATTCATTGTTTCAATGGGATTATGCATGCTCCACTGCGCATCTGAGCAGGGGGGGAAATGCGACATTTCATCATTAAATAAAGAAAACATCAATCATAAGGGGAATATATTTAATTCTATAATTATGAATTTGTATTTCTTTTCATTTTTGGTGACTTTAAACAAAGTGTACTTCGACAATTTTTGTTTTAGATTTTATTCAAATGTAAACATGTTGCTAGCTCTACTTATTGTAATGTTTACTTCCGGTTAGCAAATATGGCGCGTATAACCTCTACTAACCAGCGTTATAATGGCCCAAAGGAATCTATTTGGCGCTCTAATCAACTTGTTTTATGGAATTCTCATAAAAAAAATATCACGATCCAGCGATCTCGGAAGTGACGAATATTCGTATTCGAATTTCTGGCTGAACTCGTGGATATTCGAGTACCCGGTTACTCGCAGCAGCCCTAAGACACTATGGACAACTTGCCCCCACTTCACTTTGTAAAAGCGGGGGTATAATTAACCTTCCTTTTCATATAAGCTACATACTCAGAAAGTTTCATCGCATCACATCACTGCTAACAAAAGTTACTGAGCAGAAACCATTTTTCTATTTTCAGTAACAGTGACCTTGACCACAGTGTCCCCAAACACAATCCCAACCCTCCTTTCCATATAAGCTACATACCCTGCCAGTTTCATTGAAATACCTGACTCTTAACAAAAGTTATTGAGCAGAAACCATTTTTATATTTTAGTAACAGTTATCTTGACTTAAACTCAGTGCAATTGCAATCCCAACCTTTCTTTCCACAGAAGCTACCTACCCAGTAAGTTTCGTCACAATACCTCACTCCAAACAAAAGTCATTGAGCGGAAACCATTTTGCTATTTTTAGTAGCAGCAACCTTGACACCAGTGGCCCCAAATGCAACCCCAACCTTCCTTTTCATATAAGCTACCTATCCTGCAAGTTTCATCACTATACCTCATTCCTAACAAGAGTTATTGAGCGGAAACCATGAGTTTGACCCAAGTTCCCAATATATATATATATATATATAAGGGTGAGAAAATACATACATCTACAAAATACCTTTCAAAAAGCACTGGATCCCCGAGGGGATACGAAAATGTTGGAACAAATTAATAGATGTATGAGATTTGAGTCTCAGCCTTCTGCTAAACACTTTAGTATCTTTGTCTTAGTTATAGAGGTAGGGTTATTCACTCACATACTCTCTCCTCATAACTAATCATAAATGTCAGCGTACAATTTTACTTTCATCCAACCAGCAATGTTCTATTATTAGTACTTTTGTTACTTCCCTTGATCAAAATATCTCCATTTATTTAATTTAATTTGTTAAGCCTTACTCATTGTTTTTATTAGCTTTGGAGTTGCTTTATACCTTATCCTGCAGTATCGATTTTAGATTTTAGGTTTTGAGGTAGGGTTTGTGTTATCTTTTTCACATTTTTACTCTCTCTTCATAACTAAATGTCAGGGTACAGTTTTACCCTCATCCAACCAGATATGTTCTTTTATTAGTATCACATTTGGCTCCAGAGTGTCTATTCAAAGTAACCAGTTTCTACTGCCAAACGATAAGTTGTTTTTTTAAAGAGTTTTATTTAAACTGCCGTGTATTTTAGTGTATTTTTGTTTCGTATTTGTTATTTTCGTGTTTATGTACCCCTGATGTTTGAAAATGTCCGAGCTTTCATTGATATCAACAATCTGGTAGAGTTTGTTAAAGATCGGATGTAAAAAGAAGGCCCTATCGTGTTAACGAGGCAAAATATAGCAGTTTTAACTAAATCAAGGGCCATAATTCCGGTGTTACTGGTCCGAACTGGCTGGTTTTCGAATTCGTCCGAGTCTTCATTGATATCAACAATCTGGTAAAGTTTGAAAAAGATTGGGTGTAAAATGAAGACCCTATCATGTTAACGAGGCAAAAACGGACGTACGGACAGATGATGGACAAAAAGTGATCACAATAGCTCATGCAACCCTCGGCTCAGGTGGGCTAAAAATGAATGACCTTTGCCTATGACATTGAACACGATCCCAAGTTTGGTGTCTGCCACTCTATATAGTGATAGTATTTGCACACATACTCATATATCGGGTTTGTGTAAATACTCATATATCGGGTTTGTGTAAATTATTATATTACAGTTACTGTTATCCATAATTTTAGTAATTTGCTTTGCGGCAATAGTTTTTACTCTTGGTTTGAGAAAACATGTAAAACAGGAACATTACCTTCTTTTTTCTTTGGTTTCTGCACTTGAGCATAAATATCTGAGTTTCCCTGCAACTTTGGTCCAGTTGGTCCAGTATGATTTTCTGTCATAGCTGAAAAATAAGTAAACAGACACTCTCATTTCATCAAGATGATTGAAAGACCTCTAGGTAAAAACATTAAATGAGACAATACTAGAGTATGGAACTTTGGAAACATTATAAAATCTAAGTAGTCAAGAAGTGCATGGAACACAAATTGTATTTGTCTGCCTATGATAAACACACACTGAAGTATACCTAACACCCACACAGATTTTGAAACAATAATTATTAAATCCCATGACGGTCTTATGATGAGCATTTATATTTATGCCTTTATGTGCAGTGGTGAAAACATTATATGCAGTTGTAGACCCATTCTCAGTAATACGTGACAATTGCTGTTCGAGGTCTTTAAAGCTCTGTATCAAAGGCATGAAAACATAGAGAGTGTTTGAATAGGCTTCTATAACTTTATCAATATGCCTCTGAACAAAATAACATTTTAAAATGTCTTATAAACAAGAGGCCCAAGAAGAGGGCCTGTGGTCGCTTTACTGGCTAAAATGGCTCTTATATCAAGGGTTGTTGTCATAAAATTCAACCAGAACACAGTGATGACATGTTCAACTAGGCTTGGCACTCATCATACCCGCCAAGATTCGTTGAAATGCGGCCAGTAGTTCAGAAGAGACTAGTCTGTACAAAGTTTGTGTATTAAAACCTGGCCATAACTGCACCAAAAATAGTTCAACCGGAACATAACGATGATATGCACAACTAGGCTTGTTATTGATCATCCCTGCAAAGTTTTGTTGAAATCCGATCAGGAGAACTAGTCTGGTTTTTGAACTCATCTGAGCTTGAATTGATATCAACCATCTGGTAAAGTTTGGAAAATATCAGATAAAAATTGAAGGCCCTATCGTGTTAACGAGGCCAAATTATAGCAGATTTCAGAAAATCAAGAGCCATTAAACTCCTGTGTAACTGGTCTGATCTAGCTGGTTTTTGAACTCATCTGAGTTTTCATTGATATCAACAATCTGGTAGATTTTGGTAAAGATCGGATGAAAAATGAACGCCCTGTCGTGTTACAAGGCAAAATATAGCAATTTCAACTAAATCAAGGGCCATTACTCCGGCATTACTAGTCCGATCTGGCTGGTTTTCAAACTTGTCCAAGCTTTCATTGATATCAACAATCTGGTAAAGTTTGAAAAAGATCGTATGAAAAATGAAGACCCTATCGTGTTAACAAGGCCAAATTATAGCATATTTTGTATTTATTATCAGCTTATGTTCCTCTAGAGGGCTGGCGTGGCGCAGTCGGTAGCGCGGCGGATTTGTAACCGGAGGCCCCGGGTT
Source organism: Cyrtodaria siliqua (assembly GCA_037043455.1). NCBI lineage: Eukaryota > Metazoa > Mollusca > Bivalvia > Adapedonta > Hiatellidae > Cyrtodaria > Cyrtodaria siliqua. Next base: position 71,031 of record JAWPHD010003060.1, on the reverse strand, counting down.
CGATCCTCCGTGGTGCCACTGAGTTCCGTCGGTGTGTCCTTGGGCAAGACACTTTCCCTTAGCCTCGTCCGTCGGATGGGGACGTAAACCGGGCGGTCCCGTATATTGGTCTATCCTCCGAGCAAGTTAAAGAACCATAGGAATCTATTCGATAATAAGAGTAGGGCAGGTTCCCGGATTCCTATGTATCCTTCCCCTCTCTCTGGGGCGGCTCTAAATAACCTATACTGTGTTGATGAGCCGTTAAACAACATTCAATTCAATTCCTCTACAAAGTTTGTTCAAATGGTGACCCTGGGGTCTAATTTGGCCCTGTCCCAGGGCTTACAGTTTTACATAGACTTATATATATAAACATATAAAGAAAAACTTTAAAAATCTTCTTCTCTGAAACTGTAAAAGCCAAAGGTTTAATATTTTATATTTACCATCAGCTTATTGTCCTCTACCAAGTTCGTTCAAATAATGTCCCTGGAGTCAACTTTGGCCCCGCCCCAGGTACTGATCCCTAGTATATGATGTTTGGGAACAATCCATTCAAAAGTTCGAGATATGGAAGTATTAACAAGAGGGCCAAGATTGCCCTAAAGCGAGGGCCAAGATGGCCCTAAAGCGATCACCTGAGTACTGGCACATTATCGAACTTCTTCGAAATCTTATGGTCATATACAATCTGTGCAAGTTTGGTTAAGATTGTTCAAGAAATGTGGGATCTGTTGTGTAGATTGATATACCAACATTGATATAGACAGTTTAAGACACTGACAAAGTTTGGTAAAGATCAAATACAAAATGAAGGTGCTAGAGAGTAACACCTTGGGCAGAGCCAAATGTGACGCCAGGGCTACATGTAATATATGAGAACTGTGTGCTTTGTGGTTTCAGAGAAGAAGATTTTTTAAGTTTTTCCCTATACAAGTCTATGTTAAACCTGACCCCTGGGGCGGGACCAAATGTGAACCCAGGGTCACCTATATAAGTCTATGTAAAACTGTGACTCACGGAGTGGGGTCAAATTTTACCCCAGGGTCACCATTTGAACAAACTTGGTGGAGGACCATAATCTTATAGTAAATGCAAAATATTAAACCTCTGGCTCTTGCAGTTTCAGAGAAGATTGTTTTTTTCCTATATATATATAAGTCTATATAAAACTGTGACCCCCGGGGCACGGCCAAGTTTGACACCAGGGTCACCATTTGAACAAACTTGGTAGAGGACCGTAAGCTTATAGCAAATGCAAAATATTAAACCTCTGGCTCTTGCTGTTCCAGAGAAGAAGATTTTTTTCAGTTTTTACCTATAGAAGCCTATGTAAAACTGTGACCCCTGGGGCGGGCCAAGGGTCACCATCTGAACAAAATTGGTAAAGGACTATAAGCTTATAGTAAATGCAAAATATTAAACCTCTGGCTCTTGCAGTTTCAGAGAAGATTTTTTAAGTTTTCCCCTATACATGTCTATGTAAAACATGTGACCCCTTGAGGCGGGTCCAAATGTGACCCGAGGGTCACCATTTGAACAAACTTGGTAAAGGACCATAAGCTTATAGTAAATGCAAAATATCAAACCTCAGGCTCTTGTAGTTTCCGAGAAGATTTTTTAATTTTTTTTCCTATATAAGTCTATGTAAAACTGTGTCCCCATTGGCGGGGACAAATTTGACCCCAGGGTCACCATTTGAACAAACTAAGTAGAGGACCATAAGCTGATGCTACATGTAATACATGAGAGCTCCATGCCATGTGGTTCCAGAGAAGGTTTTTTTCAGTTTTTCCCTATACAAGCCTATGTAAAACTGTGACCCCCGGGGCGGGGCCAAATGTGACCCGTGGGTCAACATTTGAACAAACTTGGTAGAGGACCATAAGCTTATAGCAAATGCAAAATATTAAACCTCTGGCTCCTGCAGTTTCAGAGAAGAAGATTTTATAAGTTTTTCCCTATACATGTTTATGTAAAACATGTGACCCTTGGGGCGGGGCCAAATATGACCCGAGGGTCACCATTTGAACAAACTTGGTAAAGGACCATAAGCTTATAGTAAATGCAAAATATCAAACCTCTGGCTCTTGAAGTTTCCGAGAAAAAGATTTTCCCCCCCCCTATATAAGTCTTATGTAAAACTGTGACCCCCGGGACGGGGACAAATTTGACCCCAGGGTCATCATTTGAACAAACTTAGTAGAGGACCATAAGCTGATGCTACATGTAGTACATGAGACCTCTGTGCCTTGTGGTTTCAGAGAAGATCTTTTAAAAAAAATTCCTATATAATGTCTATATGAAAAACATGCAAAATCTCAATATACAAACTTGAACAAATTTGATAGTCTAGGCGTTGCTAATCATTTTAAAAGAAAAACTGTTGAAATCTGTCCAGCGGTTCTTGAGAAAAAGATTTTTTAAGGTTTCAACCATATATGGTAATGGCGGCCATCTTGGATGTCGCGCTGACCTAATTTTAACAAATCTTACAAGCATTCATCTAAGGATCATCCAAGTGAAGTTTGGTTAAAAATTGGCCAAGCGGTTTCTGAGGAGAAGTTATTTGAAGCAAGTTAACGACGGACGATGGACGAAGAGTGATCCCAATAGCTCACCTTGAGCCTTTGGCTCAGGTGATCTAAAAATGTTTTACGCAACGCGACGGGACAAAAGTATGTTACGGGACGTGACGCGAAACGACGCGATGTTGGGGACAACGTGATTCCTATATAGCCCCCACTTCACTTTGTGGAAAGCAGGAGTATAAATATCAATGAAAGCTCAGACGAGTTCAAAAACAAAAATGCTGTATTTTGCCTCATTAAGATGATAGGGCTTTCATTTTTCATCCGATTTTTACCAAACTCTTCCAGATTGTTAATATCAATAAAAGCTTGGTTAAGTTCGAACACCAGCCAAATTGGATTAGTAACACCGGAGTTATGGCCATTGATTTAGTTAAAAATGCTGTACTTTGCCTCGTTAAGACAATAGGACCTTCATTTGGCCAGATTTCAATGAAACTTTGCAGGGATGATCAGTATCAAGCCTAGTTGTGCATATCGTCACCGTGTTCTGGTTGAATGATTTTGGCAGAGTTATGGCCTTTTAAAGGTTTTGATACACAAACTTTGTCCAGATTAGTCTCTTCTGAACTCCTGGCCGGATTTCAACGAAACTTTTTAGGGATGATCAGTACCAGGCCTAGTTGTGCATATCATCGCCATGTTACGGTTGAATGATTCTTGGCAGAGTTATTGGCCTTTTAAAGGTTTTAGTACACAAACTTTGTCCAGATTAGTCTCTTCTGAACTCCTGGCCGGATTTCAACGAAACTTTTTAGGGATGATCAGTACCAGGCCTAGTTGTGCATATCATCTCTGTACACAAACTTTGTCCGGACTAGTTCTCCTGAACCCCTGGCCGGATTTCAACGAAACTTTGCAGGGATGATCAGTACCAAGCCTAGTTGCGCATACTGTTGTTGTGTTCCGGTTGAATGATTTTTATTGGAGTTGTGGCTCTTAAATTTAAAGATATATACAAACTTTATATATCATTGTTGTGTTCTGGTTGATTGGTTTATGCCAGAGCTATGGCTCTTTCAAGGTTTTAATGCACAAACTTTGTCCCGACTTAAGTTCTCCTGTTCTACCAAGCCTAGTTGTGCATATTAATGTTGTGTTCTGGTTGAATGATTTTTATTAGAGGTGTAGCTCTTTAAAGGTGTTAATACACAAACTTTGTCGGGACTAGTTCTCCTCAGCCGGGATGCATATATCATTAACGTGTTCCAGTTGAATGATTTTTGGCGGATTTATGGCCTTTTCCCTAGTGGGGGAGACATCAATGTGGGGGAGAGGCGAGGGGTGAGGGAGCGACAATATGTGTAAGAAGTATGTAAAAACTAGAAATTGTTATTGTCCATGGGACAAAAACGTATGGCTCCCCCACTCGCCCGAACAGACATAATTGACGACTCTAGGTCCAACTGTTCTTTATCGATCTGAGATCGTTTTGATATTCAATATCCCTGTGACTGTATCTACTATCTGTATCAGTAAGGCCACATAAAAAAATATGTGTATTTCAAGTAACCCGACCGACCCTATTTTTTTAAAGGGCCGACCCTAAAACTTCTTATGCAAAAATTAAAAAAAAAAAAAAAAAAATGAATCAAAAATCAAAAAAAAAAAAAAAAAAAAAAAAAAAAATTAAACAAAAAATTAAAAATTTTTTTTTTTAAAAACAAGAGATCAATGACCTTGAAGCTCTACTGATTGATTTTAATTTCAGGAAGTAGTCGCTACAGACTTGTTTTTCTGAAAAATTATTTTTAGCCGTGGCGGCCATCACGAATTTCCGGCCGACCTGAAATTTTGCTAGGATCAATAAGACATCAAGAGCAACATTCCTGTGAAGTTTCATGAAAATCCGTCAATCAGTTTCACAGGAATAGTCGCTACAAGTTTTCATTATATAACTCTATGTAAACAAAGATGGCCGCTGACAGCCATGTTTAACGTCGAATCAAAATAATGTTTGACTCTGATAACCATCATGTCATGCTGATCATTTTACAAAAAGTCCCATATCAATATCACTTATAGTTTTAAACGTAGTCGCTACAAACTTCTTTTTTAAAAAATCTAATTTTTGCTGTGGCGGCCATCTTGAATTTCTGGCCGATCTGAAATTTTGCTCGGATCAATTAAACATTAAGAGCAACATTCCTGTAAAGTTTCATGAAAATCTGCCAAGTAGTTTCAAAGGATTAGTCGCTACAAGTTTTTACTATATAACTCTATGTAAACAAAGATGGCTGCTGGCAGCCATGTTTAACGTTGAATCAAAACAATTTTTGACAAGGACCAACATCATGTCATGCTGATCATTTTACAAAAAGTCCAATATCAATATCACTTATAGTTTTCAAGTAGTAGTCCCTACAAACTTGTATTTTGAAAATCTATTTTTAGCCATGGCAGCCATCTTGAATTTCCGGGCGACCTGAAATTTTGCTAGGATCAATTAGACATCAAGAGCAACATTCCTGTGAAGTTTCATGAAAATCCGTCAAGTAGTTTCAGAGGAGTAGTCGCTACAAGTTTTCATTATATAACTCTATGTAAACAAAGATGGCCACTGGCAGCCATGTTTAACATCGAATCAAAATAATATTTGACTCTTATAACCATCATGTCATGCTGATCATTTTACAAAAAGTCCCATATCAATATCACTTATAGTTTTCAAGACGTAGTCGCTACAAACTTCTTTTTTAAAAATCTATCTTTAGCTGTGGCGGCCATCTTGAATTTCTGGCCGATCTGAAATTTTGGTAGGATCAATTAGACATTAAGAGCAATATTCCTGTAAAGTTTCATGAAAATCTGTCAAGTAGTTTCAAAGGAGTAGTCGCTACAAGTTTTTACTATATAACTGTATGTAAACAAAGATGGCCTCTGGCAGCCATGTTTAACGTTGAATCAAAACGATTTTTGACAAGGACCAACATCATGTCATGCTGATCATTTTAGAAAAAGTCCCATATCAATATCACTTATAGTTTTCAAGAAGTAGACGCTACAAACTTGTATTTTGAAAATTTATTTTTAGCCGTGGCGGCCATCTTGAATTCCCGGCCGACCTGAAATTTTGCTAGAATCAATTAGACATCAAGAGCAACATTCCTGTGAAGTTTCATGAAAATCCGTCAAGTAGTTTCAGAGGAGTAGTTGCTACAAGTTTTCATTATATAACTCTATGTAAACAAAGATGGCCGCTGGCAGCCATGTTTAACGTCGAATCAAAACGATTTTCGACAAGGACCAACATCATGTCATGCTGATCATTTTAGAAAAAGTCCCATATCAATATCACTTATAGTTTTCATGAAGAAGTCGCTACAAACTTGTTTTTTAAAAACCTATTTTTAGATCTGGCGGCCATCTTGGATTTCACATCAACATGAATTTTTGCTAGGATCAACTAGACTTCATGGGCAACATTTCTGTAAAGTTTCATGAAAATCCATTCAGTAGTTTCAGAGGAGAAGTCGCTACAAAAAAAAGTTTACAAACAGACGGACAGACAGACGGACAGACAGACGGACGACTGACGCCGCACCACGGCATAAGCTCTGCTGATCTCTGATCTCTGATCAGTAGAGCTAAAAAGAATTTAAAAAAAAAAAATCAAAAAAAATCTAAATTAAAACAAGAGGTCAATGACCTTGAAGCTCTACTGATTGATTTTGATTTCAGGAAGTAGTCGCTACAAACTGGTTTTTTGAAAATCTATTTTTAGCCGTAGTGGCCATCTTGAATTTCCGGCCGACCTGAAATTTTGCTAGGATCAATTAGACATCAAGAGCAACATTCCTGTGAAGTTTTATGAAAATCCATCAAGTAGTTTCAGAGGAGTAGTCGCTACAAGTTTTCATTATATAACTCTATGTAAACAAACATGGCCACTGGCAGCCATGTTTAACGTCGAATCAAAATAATGTTCGACATGAATAACCATCATGTCATGCTGATCATTTTAGAAAAAGTCCCATATCAATATCACTTAAAGTTTTCAAGAAGTAGTCGCTACAAAGTTGTATTTTGAAAATCTATTTTTAGCCATTGCGGCCATCTTGAATTTCCGGCCGACCTGAAATTTTGCTAGGATCAATTAGACATCAAGAGCAACATTCCTGTGAAGTTTTATGAAAATCCGTCAAGTAGTTTCAGAGGAGTAGTCGCTACAAGTTTTCATTATATAACTCTATGTAAACAAACATGGCCACTGGCAGCCATGTTTAACGTCGAATCAAAATAATGTTCGACTTGAATAACCATCATGTCATGCTGATCATTTTAGAAAAAGTCCCATATCAATATCACTTATAGTTTTCAAGAAGTAGTCGCTACAAACTTATTTTTTAAAGATTTATTTTTAACTGTGGCAGCGGAGCCATCTTGAATTTCTGGCCGATCTGAAATTTTGCTAGGATCAATTAGACATTAAGAGCAACATTCCTCTTAAAGTTTCATGAAAATCCGCCAAGTAGTTTCAGAGGAGTAGTCGCTACAAGTTTTTACTATATAACTCTATGTAAACAAAGATGGCCGCTGGCAGCCACGTTTAACGTCGAATCAAAACGATTTTTGATAAGGACCAACATCATGTCATGCTGATCATTTTAGAAAAAGTCCCATATCAATATCACTTATAGTTTTCAAGAAGTAGTCGCTACAAACTTGTATTTTGAAAATTTATTTTTAGCCGTGGCGGCCATATTGAATTTCCGGCCGACCTGAAATTTTGCTAGGATCATTTAGACATCAAGAGCAACATTCCTGTGAAGTTTCATGAAAATCCGTCAAGTAGTTTCAGAGGAGTAGTCGCTACAAGTTTTCATTATATAACTCTATGTAAACAAAGATGGCCGCTGGCAGCCATGTTTAACGTCAAATCAAAACGATTTTCGACAAGGACCAACATCATGTCATGCTGATCATTTTAGAAAAAGTCCCATATCAATATCACTTATAGTTTTCAAGAAGTAGTAGCTACAAACTTGAATTTAAAAAATCTATTTTTAGCTTTGGCGGCCATCTTGGATTTCACATCAACATGAATTTTTGCTAGGATCAACTAGACTTCATGGGCAACATTTCTGTAAAGTTTTATGAATATCCATCCAGTAGTTTCAGAGGAGTAGTCGCTACAAATAAAAGTTAACGGACGGACGGACAGACGGACGGACAGACGGACGGACGGACGGACAGACGGACGGACGACGGACGCCGCACCACGGCATAAGCTCTGCTGATCTCTGATCAGTAGAGCTAAAAACAACAAGAGGTCAATGACCTTGAAGCTCTACTGATTGATTTTGATTTCAGGAAGTAGTCGCTACAAACTTGTTTTTTGAAAATTTATTTTTAGACGTGGCGGCCATCTTGAATTTCCGGCCGACCTGATATTTTGCTAGGATCAATTAGACATCAAGAGCAACATTCCTGTGAAGTTCATGAAAATCCGTCAAGAAGTTTCAGAGGAGTAGTCGCTTCAAGTTTTCATTATATAATTCTATGTAAACAAATATGGCCGCTGACAGCCATGTTTACATCTAATCAAAATGATTTTTGACAAGGACCAACATCATGTAATGCTGATCATCTTAGAAAAAGTCCCATATCAATATCACTTATAGTTTTCAAGAAGTAGTCGCTACAAACTTGCATTTTGAAAATCTTGAATTTCCAGCCGACCTGAAATTTTGCTAGGCTCAATTAGACATCAAGAGCAACATTTCTGTGAAGTTTCATGAAAATCCGTCAAGTAGTTTCAGAGGAGTAGTCGCTACAAGTTTTCATTATATAACTCTATGTAAACAAAGATGGCCACTGGCAGCCATGTTTAATGTCGAATCAAAATAATGTTCGACTCGGATAACCATCATGTCATGCTGATCATTTAAGAAAAAGTCCCATATCAATATCACTTATAGTTTTCAAGAAGTAGTCGCTACAAACTTGTATTTTGAAAATCTATTTTTAGCCATGGCGGCCATCTTGAATTTCCGGCCGACCTGAAATTTTGCTAGGATCAATTAGACATTAAGAGCAACATTCCTGTAAAGTTTCATGAAAATCCGCCAAGTAGTTTCAGAGGAGTAGTCTCTACAAGTTTTTACTATATAACTCTATGTAAACAAAGATGGCCGCTGGCAGCCACGTTTAACGTCGAATCAAAACGATTTTTGATAAGGACCAACATCATGTCATGCTGATCATTTTAGAAAAAGTCCCATATCAATATCACTTATAGTTTTCAAGAAGTAGTCGCTACAAACTTGTATTTTGAAAATTTATTTTTAGCCGTGGCGGCCATCTTGAATTTCCGGCCGACCTGAAATTTTGCTAAGATCATTTAGACATCAAGAGCAACATTCCTGTAAAGTTTCATGAAAATCCGTCAAGTAGTTTCAGAGGAGTAGTCGCTACAAGTTTTCATTATATAACTCTATGTAAACAAAGATGGCCGCTGGCAGCCATGTTTAACGTCAAATCAAAACGATTTTCGACAAGGACCAACATCATGTCATGCTGATCATTTTAGAAAAAGTCCCATATCAATATCACTTATAGTTTTCAAGAAGTAGTCGCTACAAACTTGAATTTAAAAAATCTATTTTTAGCTTTGGCGGCCATCTTGGATTTCACATCAACATGAATTTTGGCTAGGATCAACTAGACTTCATCGGCAACATTTCTGTAAAGTTTTATGAATATCCATCCAGTAGTTTCAGAGGAGTAGTCGCTACAAATAAAAGTTAACGGACGGACAGAAAAAAATCTATTTTTAGCTTTGGCGGCCATCTTGGATTTCACATCAACATGAATTTTTGCTAGGATCAACTAGACTTCATGGGCAACATTTCTGTAAAGTTTTATGAATATCCATCCAGTAGTTTCAGAGGAGTAGTCGCTACAAATAAAAGTTAACGGACGGACAGACAGACGGACGGACGACGGACGACGCACCACGGCATAAGCTCTGCTGATCTCTGATCAGTAGAGCTAAAAATCAATAGGGGTCATCTACTGGTCATGACCAACCATCCTTACCAAGTTTGAGGACCCTAGGTCCAACCATTCTCTAGTTATTGATCGGACATAGTTTCACCGCAACCTTGACCTTTGACCTAGTGACCCCAAAATCAATAGGGTCATCTACTTGTCATGACCAACCATCCTTCCAAGTTTGAGGACCCTAGGTCCAACCGTTCTCTAGTTATTGATCGGACATCGTATTAATAGTCAAGGTCACCATGACCTTTGACCTAGTGACCCCTCTACTTGTCATGACTAACCGTCAATCCAAGTTTGAGGACCCTAGGTCCAACCGTTCTCTAGATATTGATCGGACATCGTTTTGAAAGTCAAGGTCACCGCGACCTTGACCTTTGACCTAGTGACCCCAAAATCAATAGGGGTCATCTACTTGTCATGACCAACCATTCTTCCAAGTTTGAGGACCGTAGGTCCAACCATTCTCTAGTTATTGATCGGACATCGTTTGTGACACAGACAGACCTACGGCCTTGACCTTTGACCTAGTGACCCCAAAAATCAATAGGGGTCATCTACTTGTCATGACCAACCATCCTTCCAAGTTTGAGGACCGTAGGTCCAACCGTTCTCTAGTTATTGATCGGACATCGTTTGTGACACAGACAGACCTACGGCCTTGACCTTTGACCTAGTGACCCCAAAATCAATAGGGGTCATCTACTTGTCATGACCAACCATCCTTCCAAGTTTGAGGACCCTAGGTCCAACCATTCTCTAGTTATTGATCGGACATTGTTTGTGACACAGACAGACCTACGGCCTTGACCTTTGACCTAGTGACCTAAAAATCAATAGGGGTCATCTACTTGTCATGACCAACCATCCTTCCAAGTTTGAGGACCCTAGGTCCAACCATTCTCTAGTTATTGATCGGACATCGTTTGTGACACAGACCTACAGACAGAGAAACAGACAGACAGACAGACAGACAGACAGAAAGCACAAAATCAATATGGCTCCCCTACCACACTTTGTGTGGGGGAGCCATAAAAATAAAAAAATAAAAAATAAATACTCCAGTTTCGAGTGTGGGAGGTGTGGGGGGAGGGGAGGTGGTGGGAGTGTGTGGGGAGAGGGCAACATGTGTAAGAATTGACAAAAGCAACACAGAAATATGTAAAAAAAAAGGGGGAGGGGAGGGGAGGGAGAGGCGGGATGAGGTGGCAACATATATGTGTAAGAACTGAGAAAAGCAACATAGAAATATGTAAAACAAGAGGCCCAAGAGGGCCTGTAGACGCTCTACTGGCCAAAGATAAAGTTTATGCACAAGGGGCCATAACTCTTTCAAATATCGTTCAACCAAAACATGGTGACAATATACGCAACTAGGCTTGGTACTGATTGTCCCTGACAAGTTTTGTTGAAATCCAGCCAGAAGTTCAGGAGAACTAGTCTGTACAAAGTTAGTGTATTAAAACTTTTAAGGGGTCATAACTCTGCCAAAATTCATTCAAGGAGTTCAGAACAGACTAATCTGGACAACGTTTCTCTATTAAAACCTTCAAAGGGCCATAACTCTGACAAAAATCATTTAACCCGAATATGGTGATAATATGCACAACTAGCCTTGATACTGATCATCCTTGTCTAGTTTCGTTAAAATCCAGCCAGGGCTTCAGGAGAACTAGCCTGGAAAATGTTTGTGTATCAAAAACCTTTAAAGCTGTGTCCCCCGGGGTGGGGCCAAATGTGACCCCTGGGTCACCATTTGAACAAACTTGGTAGAGGACCACAAGCTTATAGCAAATGCAAAATATTAAACCTCTGGCTCTTGCAGTTTCAGAGAAGAAGGTTTTTTAAGTTTTTCCCTATACATGTCTATGTAAAACATGTGACCCTTGGGGCGGGGCCAAATGTGACTATTTGAACAAACTTGGTAAAGGACCATAAGCTTATAGTAAATGCAAAATATCAAACCTCTGGCTGTTGTAGTTTCCAAGAAGAAGATTTTTTAAAAAAAAATCCTATATAAGTCTATGTAAAACTGTGACCCTTGGGCAGGGACAAATTTGACCCCAGGGTCACCATTTGAACAAACTTAGTAGAGGACCATAAGCTGATGCTACATGTAATACATGAGAGCTCTGTGCCTTGTGGTTTCAGAGAAGAAGATTTTTTAAAGTTTTTTCCTATATGTCTATATGAAAAACATGCAAAACCTCAATACAAACACCCGAGGACTTTATTTGTAAAAACTTGATAGTCTAGGCGTTGCCGATCATTTTAAAAGAAAAACCGTTGAAATCTGTCCAGCGGTTCTGGAGAAGAAGATTTTTTAAGGTTTCGACCATATATGGTAAGGGCAGCCATCTTGGACGTAACGCTGACCTAATTTTAACAAATCTAAAAAGCATTCATCTAAGGATCATCCATGTGAAGTTTGGTCAAAATTAGCCAAGCGGTTTCTGAGGAGAAGTCGTTTGAAGAAAAGTTAACGGACAGACGAGGGACGATGGAAGACGGACAACACACCAGCCCATAAGCTCTGCTGGCCCTTGGCCAGTAGAGCTAACAAGAGGCCCAAGATGACCTTTATCACGCTACTGGCTTTATGGAGTATGCGGTTGGTTGTGGGGAGGTGGGAGGGGAAATTATTAGTTGGTGTGGCACATATGACAAACCCTTTGCCCTGCACTGAGCAAAATGGATGTCGAACATAAATTAATACAAGCCCCTCAAGTACCTTTACTCTAGAGTAACTGAACCGGTTTTATAAATGGACAAGAAAGTAAATTTTGTGTTGTTTTTTTTACCCGATTACCCCCTAGGGGGCCCCAGCAGATGGAAACAAAATACTAAAACTTATTGTGCATCTACACATCCTTAACTAAGAACTACACCACACATGAACATGAAATCTCAAATGGTATGGAGGGAGTTAGCATCACAAGGCAGAAACTCTGTAATAATAAATTACTGCAAGTTCCCCAAGTTGCACCCCTGTATACTTTATGCTGGCAGTCAATACTAGTTTTTTTTCATTATGTTGTAAAGTCCTTAAATTACAATACAAAATTAGAACTAGGAGTTGTTTATTGTGTTTAAAAACAGATATCTCCACCCACTGGCGAAAGGGCCATAAATCTGTCGAAAATCATTCAACTGGAACACAATGTTAATATGCGCAACTAGGCTTGGTTATGATCATTCCTACCAAGTTCTGTTGAAATATGGCCAGGGGTACTAGTCCGGATAACATTTGTTAAACATTAAAGTGTCACAACTCCACCAAAACTCAATCAACCGGAACAACACAGTGGTATGCCCAACTACGCTTGGTACTGATCATTAATGCCAAGTTTCACCGAAATCCAGCCAGGGATTCAGGAAAACTAGTCTGGATAAAGTTTGTGTATAAGGGGCCATAACTCTGGCTTGGTACTAATCATCCCTGCCAAGTTTCATTGAAATCCGGCCAGGGGTCAGGACAACTAGTCTGGATAAAGTTGTGTATAATGGAACATAACTCTGTCGAAAATTATTCAACAGAAACATGGCGATGACATCAACTAGGCTTTGTATTGATCGTCCCTGCTAAGTTGCGTTGAAATCCAGCCAGGGGTTCAGGAGAACTAGTCTGTACATAGTTAGGTTATTAAAACCTTTAAAGGACCTTAACTCTGCCAAAACTCATTCAACTGGAACACGGCAATGACATGCGCAACTAAGCTTGGTACTGATCATCCCTACCAAGATTCGTTGAAATCAGGCCAGGGTATCTGGAGAACTAGTCGGGACAAAGTTTATGTATAGCAACCTTTAAAGAGCCACAAATCCAACAAAAATCAACCGGAACACAGAAAAAATATACACAACTAGGCTTGGTACAGATCATTCCTGCCAAATATCATTGAAATCCAGCCAGGAGTTCAGGAAAACTAGTCTGGATAAAGTTGTGTAATGTATAATGGAACATAACACTGTCAAAAATAATTAAACCGGAACATGGCGATGACATGCACAATGCACAACTAAGCTTGGTACTGATCATCCCTGCAAAGTTTCGTTGAAATCCGGCCTAACAGGAAAACTAGTCTGGACAAAGTTTGTGTACTAAAACTGGTAAAGGGCAATAACTCAACCAAAAATCATTCAACCATAACACAGCGATGATATGCACAACTATGCCTGGTACTGATCATCCTTAAAAAGTTTCGAAGAAATCTGGCCAGGAGTTCAGTAGAGATTGATCTGGACAATTGTGTATTAAAACCTTTAAAGGGCCATAACTCTGCCAAAAAGCATTCAACCGGAACAAGGCAATGACATGCACAACTAGACTTGGTACTGATCATCTCTGCAGTTTCGTTGAAATCCAGCCAGGGATTAAGGACAACTAGTCTCCAGCACAAATTCTGTGTATTAAAACCTTTAAAGGGCCATAACTTTGCCAAAAATCATTCAACCGGAACACGGCAATCATATATATATAACTAGGCTCGGTACTGATCATCCCTGGAAAGTTTCTTTGAATCCGGCCAGTGGTTCAGGAGAACTAGTCCGGACAAAGTTTGTGTTCTAAATCCTTTAAAGGGCAATAACTTTGCCAAAACCATTCAACTGGAACACGGTGACGATATGCACAACTAGGCTTGATACTGATAATCCCTGCAAAGTTTCAATGAAATCCGGCCAAATAAAGATTCTATCGTCTTAACGAGGCAAAATACAGCATTTTTAACTAAATCACGGGCCATAACTGGTGTTACTAAGCCGATTTGGCTGGTTTTCAAACTTGTCCAAGCTTTCATTGATATTAGCAATCTGTTAAAGTCTAGTGAAGATTGGATGAAAAATGAAGGCCCTATCATCTTAATGAGGTAAAATACAGCATTTTTAACTAAATCAAACACTGTCCGATTTGGCTGTTTTTGAAAGTTGTCCAAGCTTTCATTGATATTAACAATCTGTGCAAGTTTGGTAAAAATCAAATAATAAACGAAGGTGCTAGCATGGTCACAAGGCAAAAAATGGCATAACTCTGGTGTTACTGGTCCGATCTGGCTGGTTTTCAAACTTGTCAGAGCATTCATTACAATATGTGCAAGCTGGGTAAAAATCAAATAATAATGAAGGTGCTCGAGTGTTCACAAGGCAAAATATGACATTTTTCAGCAAATCAAGGGCCATAACTCCGGTGAAACTAATCTGATCTAGCTGGTTTTCGAACTTGACCGTGCCTTCATTGATATAAAGAACCTTGCAAAGTTTGGTAAAGATCCGATTAAAAATGAAGGCCCTATCATGTTCACAAGGCAAAAGTTAATGGACGACCGACAATGGCCAACTCGCCATCCCATAAGCTCTGCTGGGCTTCAGAAAAGAATCTTCAAATTATCGCATTCACAAGAATAAGTTGATTGACAGATCGTGACTACTACAGACAACATGCTGTCAAATCGCCTGGCCTGTGGCCAAAAGAGTTTACAAGAATCAACAGTGGTGCGAACGCCAGCTTGCTAACTTTTACTAAACAAGAGGTCAATGACCTTGAAGCTCTACTGATTGATTTTGATTTCAGGAAGTAGTCGCTACAAACTGTTTTTTTGAAAATCTATTTTTAGCCGTGGTGGCCATCTTGAATTTCCAGCCGACCTGAAATTTTGCTAGAATCAATAAGACATCAAGAGCAACATTCCTGTGAAGTTTTATGAAAATCCGTCAAGTAGTTTCAGAGGAGTAGTCGCTACAAATTTTCATTATATAACTCTATGTAAACAAACATGGCCACTGGCAGCCATGTTTAACGTCGAATCAAAATAATGTTCGACTTGAATAACCATCATGTCATGCTGATCATTTTAGAAAAAGTCCCATATCAATATCACTTATAGTTTTCAAGAAGTAGTCGCTACAAACTTGTATTTTGAAAATCTATTTTTAGCCATGGCGGCCATCTTGAATTTCCGGCCGACCTGAAATTTTGCTAGGATCAATTAGACATCAAGAGCAACATTTCTGTGAAGTTTCATGAAAATCCGTCAAGTAGTTTCAGAGGAGTAGTCGCTACAAGTTTTCATTATATAACTCTATGTAAACAAAGATGGCCACTGGCAGCCATGTTAAATGTCGAATCAAAATAATGTTCGACTCGGATAACCATCATGTCATGCTGATCATTTTAGAAAAAGTCCCATATCAATATCACTTATAGTTTTCAAGAAGTAGTCGCTACAAACTTATTTTTTAAAAATCTATTTTTAACTGTGGCAGCCATCTTGAATTTCTGGCCGATCTGAAATTTTGCTAGGATCAATTAGACATTAAGAGCAACATTCCTGTAAAGTTTAATGAAAATCCGCCAAGTAGTTTCAGAGGAGTAGTCGCTACAAGTTTTTACTATATAACTCTATGTAAACAAAGATGGCCGCTGGCAGCCAGGTTTAACGTCGAATCAAAATGATTTTTGATAAGGACCAACATCATGTCATGCTGAACATTTTAGAAAAAGTCACATATCAATATCACTTATAGTTTTCAAGAAGTAGTCGCTACAAACTTGTATTTTGAAAATTTATTTTTAGCCGTGGCGGCCATCTTGAATTTCCGGCCGACCTGAAATTTTGGTAGGATCATTTAGACATCAAGAGCAACATTCCTGTGAAGTTTCATGAAAATCCGTCAAGTAGTTTCAGAGGAGTAGTCGCTACAAATTTTCATTATATAACTCTATGTAAACAAAGATGGCCGCTGGCAGCCATGTTTAACGTCAAATCAAAACGATTTTCGACAATTACCAACATCATGTCATGCTGATCATTTTAGAAAAAGTCCCATATCAATATAACTTATAGTTTTCAAGAAGTAGTCGCTACAAACTTGTATTTTGAAAATTTATTTTTAGCCGTGGCGGCCATCTTGAATTTTCGGCCGACCTGAAATTTTGCTAGGATCATTTAGACATCAAGAGCAACATTCCTGTGAAGTTTCATGAAAATCCGTCAAGTAGTTTCAGAGGAGTAGTCGCTACAAATTTTCATTATATAACTCTATGTAAACAAAGATGGCCGCTGGCAGCCATGTTTAACGTCAAATCAAAACGATTTTCGACAATTACCAACATCATGTCATGCTGATCATTTTAGAAAAAGTCCCATATCAATATCACTTATAGTTTTCACGAAGTAGTCGCTACAAACTTGAATTTAAAAAATCTATTTTTAGCTTTGGCGGCCATCTTGGATTTCACATCAACATGAATTTTTGCTAGGATCAACTAGACTTCATGGGAAACATTTCTGTAAAGTTTTATGAATATCCATCCAGTAGTTTCAGAGGAGTAGTCTCTACAAATAAAAGTTGACGGACGGACAGACAGACGGACAGACGGACGGACAGACAGACGGACAGACGACGGACGCCGCACCACGGCATAAGCTCTGCTGATCTCTGATCAGTAGAGCTAAAAATCTAAGATGAAAGAGGGAAAACTTTGATTAAAGGAATGACAGAGTTATGGTCTTGTGATACAAAGACAAACATGAATGCCAAGTTTGAATGTTTTCTGTCAATAGGTTTCTGGAGTACGAGTGTACATTCAAAATGTTTAACAAAAATCAAAGTGAAAAAGGTGGATAATACTGGTAAAATATATGAATTGTGTAGAATTGAATGTTGTTAAACGGCTCATCAACACAGTATTGGTTATTTAGAGCCGCCCCAGAGAGAGGAAGGATACATAGGAATCCGGGAACCATGCCCTACTCTTATTATCGAATAGATTCCTATGGTTCTTTAACGTGCTCGAAGGAAAGACCGATACACAGGACCGCCTGGTTTACGAGGCTAAGGGAAAGTGTCTTGCCCAAGAACACGCCGACGAAACTCAGTGGCACCACTGAGGATTACAAATCCGCCGCGCTATCGACTGTGCCACGCCATCCCTCCAGCAAAATATATGATAGAGTTATCAGGTGCGTGTCACATAATGGTTGTGGAATAATGATGATGAACATGTGTGTGAAGTTTTCTGTCAATTGTATTTTGCACTATGACATTTTAACCAAAAGGGCGATAATTCTGGTAAAATTTATGAAAGAGTTCTGGTGCTTGTCACATATGGTTGTGCAATGACAATGTGTGCAAAGTTTCATAGCTTTCTGACATTTGGTTTTTGGAATAAGTAGAAAAGGCAGATAGTTCTGTAGAACACATAAAAGAGTTATGGTGCTCGTCACATATTGTTGTGTAATGACAATAACAGCTTGTGGTCAAGCGTTAATATGGTTGTGTAATGTTGATGGATATGTAGGCCATGTTTAACAGCTTTTGGTTAAACGTTTATTGAAATATGATTGTACATTCAACATTTTTACTGAAAAATTTAAGTCAAAAAGGGGTTAATTCAGGTAAAATACATTACAGAGTTATGGTGCATGCATACAACATTGTGTTATGATAAACATGTTTTCCAAGTTTTCTGACAATTGGTTTTTGAAAGGACTGTACATTCAAATTTTAAGTGAAAATCTAAGTAGGAAAGGGGGATAATTCTGGTAAAAATAATAACATAGTTATGGTACTTGTCACATATGGTTGTGTAATGGTGATGAATATGTATGTCATGTTTAAAATCTTTCTGAGAATTGTTTTATTGGAATACTAATGTACATTCAACATTTTAGCTGAAAAATCAAAAGCGGGAATAATTCAGGTAAAATACATGACAAGAGTTATGGTGCTTGTCATATATTATTAGTTACTGGGTTTGTTACTAACCCCCTACAGAAATATGTGGGGTAAGTAAGTTTTATAGGGGGCGAGGCGATAGCCGCGTCCCCCTATATATCTGACTGCCCAACATATTTCTGTAGGGGGTCAGTAATAAACCCAATAACTGATTTATTGCATCAAGCACCTTTTTTAAGGCAAACGCCAATATTTAACCCATTTTAATGGAGTGTCAACGTCAATGAAACGTTCGCGCAATTTGACATCATGACGTTGACATCACGACCGGTAGTTTAAAAACATTATTAAATTTACTTATTATGTTTGTTACTAACGATTTACAGAACTATTTGCAAATGATTTAAACTCTGAATCGGAATTTTAGTCCATATTGTTTTGGTGACCCTCTATGGAATCTACTGATCCACTATAGTATAATAGAGGGTCACCATGTGACCGCTCTAATCCAATGAAATTCCTAGGATTTTGTGCGAGGTGCAATAAATAATGTTTGTGTACCATAATGATAAGGAACAGGTGTTCCAAATTACAAAGCTTTCGGACAATCCGTTTTTGAGAAATGTGGAAACACTAAATTTTTAACAAAAATGCAATGACAGAGAGAAGGATGAACAAATAGATAAAGAGAAATCACCAGACCATAAGCCTTGATTTGCTACATAATCCAGCTAAAACATGAAGCTGAATGTCACCAGAATCATTAACTGATAAAAACAAACAGCTGAGAATAATAAATCATAGATGACAATGTGATGGAACTTCCCATGCAGGATGGTAGATCAATGCGGCAGGAAGAAAACACAAATCAATAATCAATCAAATCTGAACCAGATCATGCACATTCAGATAACCAGTGTTTTTTTCCTATTTTTTGGGAACATAACCCATACCTTCTCAGTTGGGAATTTTAGCACGATTTTTCATAAAATTGGGAATTTGAGCGTGATTTTTAATAAAATTCGGAAAAATATAAAGTAAAGCATTCCTTTCATAATTATATGTTTAATACTGTTTTCTGTACACCAAGATAAACAGAAGCATTTATTTAAGCTTTTGAACCCCAATGATTGGATTGGCACAATTAAAAAAAAAAAAAAGGGAATTTTTTCCTCTTAATTGGGAAAAAAGGTATGTTTTGGCATTGGAAATTTGACCGAATTTCAGTTATAAAAACAGCCAAAAAAAACAACCTGATAACTTACACGTGTGTCTCTGTCAGATGCCAGCTGATTTAAGTTCAACCACATAGCATACATACGCTCACTGTGGGTAGATACTCAGGAGGGGAATAATTACCTTTTGCACAATTCATAAAACTAGACGGGTGTTCCGTGGAACACGTGTGTCACCTGTCAGCTCTTTGTCAGTATCACAAGGTGTTTTTGGACCCAGATATATGACCTTGACAAACCGGCCAGAGTAAGTTTTTGTGCAGAAAAAAATGAGTATTTAACCCATATAATGACCTTCAGTGGGACCTTGACCTTTATATTTTAGCATGGTCATGTCGATGTTGTCATGGTGAGTATATACTGAACGTTTGATGAAGAAATAATCAAGAAATGAGAAAGTTATAGTCAACATTAAAGATGACAAAGTGATCCCTATGCATTGTTTTTAAAAGGCGACACAAAAAGTACTCAATTTATTAAGCAGGAATTTTTTATCATAGTATTTATTTAATTTACACTAACTGGGTAAACAAAAAGATCAATCCTTTTAAAGGAACCATAGCAAGGCGAATAGAAAATTGTCAATACATTTAAAATGTACCTCCCTTTGGCAATTTCATTGATTGGATTCAAAAAATAATGGCAAAAATTGTATGTGTATTCTTACATGGCTAACAAGAAAAACAAAAAAACAAACCTCGTTTCTTTCGCCATACTACAAAGATGACGATGCCAGCTACTGCTGCTGCTACAGTAACTATAACCCCTGTAACAATGCCTGCTATCGCTCCTTGGGAAAGTCCTCCGCTGTCAGGTAGAGCAGCTGAAAATATATTTGTGTGATTAACCATTCATCTTGACTTTAAGGCAGAACATGAACTTTGAATATTGTCAATTTATCTTTAATTAACAGGACACCAATTTGTAAGAGAAATCATGGCGATGTTTGGCTGTTTAAATGATGTTAGATATTTTACGCGGCCTTTAAAAGTTTCACACTGTAAGTAATGCGACAATCTTAAAACCAAATTTAATTTTACTGTGGCTCTAAAAAAATAATTTTAATCTAAAAAAACACAGGTATTTTGCCAATAAACAACAACAACAACCACCAATACCAACTCCAGGGTCACTATTTAAACAAACTTGGTAGAGGATCATAAGCTAATGAAACATGCAAACAATTTCGCTCTTATAGTTTCAGAGGAGAATTTTTAAAGATTTTCCTATACAACCTATGTAAAACTGCAATCCCACAGGAATGACCAAATTTAATCCCAGGGTCACCATTAAAACAAACTTGGTAAAAGACCATAAGCTTATGCTACATAAATGCTGCTACATAAATGCGAGCCCCTGGAGCTCTTGTGGCTTTAGAGAAGATTTTTTTCTTCAAGTTTATCCCTATAACTATGTTAATGAAAAACAGTGTCAGACCCCTGGGAACGAAGCCTAAATTTGACCCTAAGATCATTGGAACAAACTTGGTAGAGGTCCTTGATAATACTACGATATAATATGAGAGTTCAAAATTTCCCCTCATATGTGAGCCTTGAGGCTGTGAGGGACACATTTGACCCCATGGTTAGCAGTAGAACAAACTTGGTAGAATATGTAAAATATTAGACTGCTAGTTCTTGTAGCTTCAGGGGAAATTTTAGAGAAAACAATCACTAATAGAGACTTCAGCTCAGGTGAGATAAAAACCTCTAATAATCTGCTCTTAGCTAATTAAGGATTATCGTAAAAAAACACTCACCTGTGTTGTATAATATGTCTGAACTGTTTGTAATCCACTGAGTTCCGTTCACCTGGAGATGCAGAGTGACCACACTTGACGTGTTGACTTCCACAGTGCTGACGGTACCATTGTTACTGTCCGTGGCATTCAGGAGGGTTCCATTATTGTCAGTCCATGTGACGTTTGCTTCCATAGTACCATACACATGGCAGGAAATTGACCGTGATGTCGTCTTTATTTCTACAACTGAAATTGTACATTATATATATATATATATATACATATACAGAAAGAAAGGAGATTTGCTAAGAGTTTCCAATACAATTCTATGTAAGTGGTGGTTAGGAGGGGGGCATCAGAAGGCAGCTCAGAGAACTATGACAGAGAACCAGACTAGCAGACTAGAGTTGGGAGGAGCTAAGATTCCATATACAGCTCCAGAGGTAAACATGGCTGCAAAAATGATGAAACATAGATAGACAACACAAAATTGACTAAATCTGCATGATTTCCTTATCTTTGGTGAGTGCTGTGCATGGACATGTGGAAATAAAGGTTTAGTCAATTTTGTGTTGACTATCTATGTTTCATCATTTATGCAGACATGTTGAAAGATGGCGGTTGTTAAGACAGGCATTGTGTTATGTCTCTTTAGAAACCTCGCCAAAAAATGCGACCTAGTGTCGTGCATATACTCTAACCCAATTTTTGAAATTAAAACACTCCCAGCTCTACGTTAGGTATAAAATACACAGAGTTTAATTAACATTGTTGAAGTGATACGGGAACTAATTCACGAGTGAGAAAGATTCTTGCGATATAGAAACAAGTGCGTTTTCGCACGAGTTTCTATATCGCAAGAATATTTCTCACGGGTGAATTATTTTCCGTATCACGACAAAAATGTTATTTAAACTATATAATATATATTCTGTGATGAATTTCTTTCCAATCGTCTTTTGACACAAGTATTCCTTTTTCTGTCGCTCCTTTGGCGACAGCGCGGAGTAATATCATGACGTCAATTCGTGACGTAATATCATGACGTCTATCGTTTAGTTCATAACATTTGCCTACTGTGCTATCTTGCACACTAGGCGAGATAGCACAGTAGAGGAAGGGATATGTTATAGATTTTCTCAAACTGGGAAATTTCTATAATTCATCAAAGAATATATTATATATAAGAATTATGATTCTTACAGCTAATATGCAAAAATTGTACTCTTATAATTATCATGAAAACTTGGCCAATCCCATCCTTTTTCGAACTCACGCCTTATGTGTATATTGACGCATCAGTATGTTCAAAATCTTTACATTTAGTTAGCCAGAAGGCAATGGCACAGCAAATACTGCACAGTTGCTTAGATGTTGCTATAAAAATAATATGACCATTAGCCACAGGTGTTGATGTATAATTTGTGTTACATGACTGTTATTTACAATACAGATGAACTTTTGTATCACTGCTTTCATGTAAATAAACTACAGATGGAGCAATCGTCTTTATGACATTGCAAAACTTTGATTTTAAATAAAAAATTGTTTTGGCGGGAAATTAGGGCATATCAAGCTAGGATGACATAATCAATATGAAAACCAGCGAGTTACATTCGAGTTATGCATCGAAGAAGTGAACGAGATGTTGCGAATTGTCTTATAACATACCAATCAGATGGCGTCTTACTGTCATGGTGGCTTTAGATTTTGTCGCATTGTCGAAGCTGCCATAGTACTTCTCTGCAGATCTTGCTGCAACTTCACATTCATAGCTGGCATCAGCATCTTCCTTAACTGGAAGGAAGTCATTTTGTATTATGATATTCATGAGACATGTACAGCTCCTACAGTAGGTGTGTTTCTAAATATAGCATAGACCTGGCCACACACCTTTCCAGTGAATTGAAGTCATGTACAGCTCCTAAGTCTGTGTGTTCTAAATATAGCATAGACCTGGCCACACACCTTTCCAGTGAATTGAAGTCATGTACAGCTCCTAAGTCTGTGTGTTTCTAAATATAGCATAGGCCTGGCCACACACCTTTCCAGTGAATTGAAGTCATGTACAGCTCCTAAGTCTGTGTGTTTCTAAATATAGCATAGACCTGGCAACACACCTTTCCAGTGAATTGAAGTCATGTACAGCTCCTAAGTCTGTATGTTTCTAAATATAGCATAGACCTGGCCACACACCTTTCCAGTGAACGGAAGTCCAGTAATATGGCATAAAGATCATTATTAAAGGGACTGAAGGCAATCTGAAAGAGTGATTGGTGTCAATCAAAATACAAATATGAAAACCCTCAAAGTACGCTTCAGTTTCATATGAAATGTGCACATGCATTAAAGTAAGATGTATTTGGTTCAATTAATTTACTGTTTACGAAAATGTTTGATCTGGAAATCTCAACAATTCATCTTGTTTTTTTGTTGCTAAATCATAAATATTAGTCTAGAAGTGGGTTAATATTGCTAAATAAACCATACGGAACATGAGGCCTACTTTTGTGCATATGTACACTCAACATGAAATTGAAAAACATTATTATGGCTTTATTCGTATTTGGATTGGCGCCTAACAGTATACTTCTTCCAGATTGCCTCTAGTTCCTTTAAACAGATGATAAATAGATTAAAGTGACATCATTGACTTCCACGAAAGTTGCATGTATTGTTTACCATTTATTTGTGCATTTAACTGCTTTAAAATGAGGTAAATTTGGAGTGCTGTTAGATAGATAGCAGGTCCACAAATGTTCCGGGTGTAAAATCCAGGGTTTTTTTTGGGCTGTTTTTATAGCCGAAATTCGGTCATATTCCCAATGCCAAAATATATCTTTTTTTCCCAATTAAGAGGAAAAAATTCCCATTTTTTTTTTTTTTTTTTTTTTTTTTTTTTTTTTTTTTTTTTTTTTAAGTGTGCCAATCCAATGATTGGGGTTCAAAAGCTTATAAAAATGCTTCTGTATATCTTGGTGTACAAAAAACAGTATTAAAGATATAATTATGAAAGGAATACTTTACTTTATATTTTTCCGAATTTTATTAAAAATCGCGCTAAAATTCCCAATTTTATGAAAAATCGCGCTAAAATTCCCAATTCCAGGGGTACTGGTCATGTTCCCAAAATCATGAAAAAAAGCCCTGAAATCCCTCCATTTAAATCAAAAATAATAAGTTGCATAGAATATATTGTATACGTCTTGCTGCTGTATTTGATAAATTGCACTTATTTTACACCGACTCTGAAACTGAAAACCTGTAGGCCAGTAAATCTGTTATTTATATTTTCAATTTAATGGAACTTAATTAGTGCAGCGTTTGGTTTTGTGTCGCTTGCATTAAATTCCATGAAATTCTCATATATAAACGATAACCTATGTACGGTCCGTATTTCCCCTAATAGAAGCACATCCCTTAATCCTTAATATAAGTGCTCCCACCGCCCCCTACCCCACTCCCACCCCCATCTTTTTTCAGAATTCATTAATGCATAGAAAACCCAAAAAATCTTCAAAATTCAATACATTTTCAATCTTTTGTAAAATAAAAAGAATCATGTAGATTTTTTTGGAATTAGTGGGACATTAATTTTGCAGCTCAGTATACAATTTGAAAAGAACTTCTTTTAATAATCATAATAAACTAAAACAAGAGGTCACTACTGATATGTTTTGATAGCTAGATCAGCATTCCTGTGAAGTTTCATGAAAATCCGTCGAGTAGTTTTAGAGGAATTGAATTTAACTGAATGTTGTTTAACGGCTCATCAACACAGTATAGGCTATTTAGAGCCGCCCCAGAGAGAGGGATAGAATACATAGGAATCCGGGAACCATGCCCTACTCTTATTATCGAATAGATTCCTATGGTTCTTTAACGTGCTCGGAGGATAGACCGATATACGGGACCGCCCGGTTTACGTCCTCATCCGACGGACAAAGTTTCAGAGGAGTAGTCGCTTCAAGTTTTTACTATATTACTCTATGTAAACAAAGATGGCCACTGGCAGCCATGTTTAATGTCAAATCAATAATTTTCAATGAGGACCAACATCATGTCATGCTGATCATTTTAGAAAAAGTACCATATCAATATCACTTATAGTTTTCAAGAAGTAGTTGCCAAAAATTTGTTTTTTAAAAATTTAATTTAGCCATGGTGGCCATCTTGAATTTCCATCCGACCTGGCGGCCATGTTTGACATAGAATCAAAATTAATCTTGGTTAGGACCAAGTATATGTCATACCAGTAATTTTGATTTTAAGGTTTTAATTCAATATCACTTACGGTTTTTGAGAAGTAGTCACATTTTTAAAATCTATTTTTAGCAATGGTGGCGGTCATGAATTTCCTACCGAGCTGAAATTTTGCTAGGATCAACTAGACATCAAGAGCAACATTCCTGTCAAGTTCCACGAAATTCCATTAGGTTATTTCCGAGGAGTAGTCGCCACAAGTTTTTCCTATATAACTCTATGTAAACAAAGATGACTACTGGCCGCCATGTTTGACATGGAATCAAAATGAATCTTGGTTAGGACCAAGTACATGTCGTACCAGTAATTTTGGTTAAAGGTTTTAATTCAATATCACTTATGGTTTTTGAGAAGTAGTCGCATTTTTAAAATATATTTTTAGCAGTCTTGAATTTCCTACCGGGCTGAATTTTTGCTAGGATCAACTAGATATCAAGAGCAATCCAAGAAGACATGAACTGTCTTGGAATTACTGCTAAATCAGTGTACAGTGCATCATTTTACCAGAATTAATTTTGGCAACCTACATTTGGTTTAGATAAATGGTGCTCATCTATATCTACGGTACATCTGAAATTTAGAGAAACATTCAGCTAACAAAGTAAAACAGGGACGCAATGTCATAGAAATTAGGAACCTCAACACAAACATCAAGATTTACCAGAGCTTAAAGCAAACATCAACAACAGACGACAACACAAAGTGATGAATAAAATACTTACCAACATTCTTCACAACAAGAGTTTGAAGAGTGTGATCATCTGTTATGTGGTACTTCTCAGTATTTTCTACAAGCTTGCCCCTTACTTTCCATCTTACCAGCAACTCATCTTGAGAGGATGGTTCTGAGATGCAGTTGAATCTTGCATCAGATCTCACTTTGTCTATCACAGGCTGGGTGTCTGCTGTAATAGACATGTAAGACATACGATATAATCTGGCATCAGATCCCACTATGTCTATCACAGGCTGGGTGTTTGCTGTAATGGACCTATCAGATACAGTATAATCTGGCATCAGATCCCACTATGGCTATCACAGGCTGGGTGTTTGCTGTAATGGACCTATCAGATACAGTATAATCTGGCATCAGATCCCACTATGGCTATACCAGGCTGGGTGTTTGCTGTAATGGACATATCAGATACAGTATAATCTGGCATCAGATCCCACTATGGCTATCACAGGCTGGGTGTTTGCTGTAATGGACCTATCAGATACAGTATAATCTGGCATCAGATCCCGCTATGGCTATCACAGGCTGGGTGTTTGCTGTAATGGACATATCAGATACAGTATAATCTGGCATCAGATCCCACTATGGCTATCACAGGCTGGGTGTTTGCTGTAATAGACATATCAGATACAGTTTAATATGGCATCAGATCCCACTATGGCTATCACAGGCTGGGTGTTTGCTGTAATGGACATATCAGATACAGTATAATCTGGCATCAGATCCCACTATGGCTATCACAGGCTGGGTGTTTGCTGTAATAGACATATCAGATACAGTTTAATATGGCATCAGATCCCACTATGGCTATCACAGGCTGGGTGTTTGCTGTAATGGACATATCAGATACAGTATAGTCTGGCATCAGATCCCACTATGGCTATCACAGGCTGGGTGTTTGCTGTAATGGACATATCAGATACAGTATAATCTGGCATCAGATCCCACTATGGCTATCACAGGCTGGGTGTTTGCTGTAATGGACATATCAGATACAGTATAATCTGGCATCAGGTCCCACTATGGATATCACATGCTTGATGTTTGCTGTAATGGACATATCAGATACAGTATATCCCACTATGGCTATCACAGGCTTGGTGTTTGCTGTAATATATAGACATAATTATCAGAGATACAATATAAATTAATCTGGCATCAGATCCCACTATGGCTATCACAGACTGGGTGTTTGCTGTAATGGACATATCAGATACAGTATAATCTGGCATCAGGTCCCACTATGGATATCACAGGCTGGGTGTTTGCTGTAATAGACATATCAGATACAGTTTAATATGGCATCAGATCCCACTATGGCTATCACAGGCTGGGTGTTTGCTGTAATGGACATATCAGATACAGTATAATCTGGCATCATATCTCACTATGTCTATCACAGGCTGGGTGTTTGCTGTAATGGACATATCAGATACAGTATAATCTGGCATCAGATCCCACTATGGCTATCACAGGCTGGGTGTTTTCTGTAATGGACATATCAGATACAGTATAATCTGGCATCATATCTCACTATGTCTATCACAGGCTGGGTGTTTGCTGTAATGGACATATCAGATACAGTATAATCTGGCATCATATCTCACTATGTCTATCACAGGCTGGGTGTTTGCTGTAATGGACATATCAGATACAGTATAATCTGGCATCATATCTCACTATGTCTATCACAGGCTGGGTGTTTGCTGTAATGGACATATCAGATACAGTATAATCTGGCATCATATCTCACTATGTCTATCACAGGCTGGGTGTTTTCTGTAATGGACATATCAGATACAGTATAATCTGGCATCATATCTCACTATGTCTATCACAGGCTGGGTGTTTGCTGTAATGGACATATCAGATACAGTATAATCTGGCATCAGATCTCACTATGTCTATCACATGCTGGGTGTTTGCTGTAATGGACATATCAGATACAGTATATCCCACTATGGCTATCACAGGCTTGGTGTTTGCTGTAATACATAGACATGATTATCAGAGATACAATATAAATTAATCTGGCATCAGATCCCACTATGGCTATCACAGGCTGGGTGTTTGCTGTAATATACATATCAGATACTATAAGAATCTTTCATGGGTATCCAGTGAAGATCAGGAATTCCAACACGAGGTGAAATTGTTTTTATCGGCACAAGGCTCTGTCGAGGTTCCAATTAAAATAATTACACCGAGTGTTGGAATTTCCCTTTCTGAACTAAATACCCATGATTGATTCTTTTTCTTGCATATCATTATATTCTGTGCGTTGAAGTAAGGTCAGGCTTTCCATCACCCATGTAAAATGCAGATAACCGTATCCAGTATCCAAGAAAGCCGGTGGACTCACTCAAAGCGCAAAGACTACATTTATTAAAAGCAGTGCTTGACCATTTTTAGAAATGGTCAGGGATTAATCTTCATATTTTACCTAGTACTTTACTAGGAATTAACTAACAAATATAATGGGTAGTAGGATGCCTGACCAACGCCGAATGGTGATGAAACGATTAGTTTTGGTCTACAGTGACATTCATCAGGATGAATAGGACTCTTCGGGGCATAGATTTTTATTAGATACTGGGACCATACGCCGTACGACATGGGGGAGATTAATCTCCATGTCCACCGCCATATGTATGCCATATTCGGGATGGTTAAAATTTTGTACTCTCGATTTTATTAATATTGAGTTCTGCTCAACCCGGGGCTAGAAGACATGAGCGGTAGCTAGCATATTTTACTACCGCTCATAAACAGTCTCAATCAAACCGAGACTGCAATATTTTGTATGTGTTGTTTTCGGCCGTTTCCAAAGGTTCATTATCATACTCTTTTTGATATTTTATCATGAATTGGGACATTTAAAACTAGGCCGACCATAAAAAAGTGTTGGTTTGTACCCAAGAAAAATGGCACTACCAAAAAGTGTTTATAGCAATAATGAATTCTTTAACATATATATGAGCCGAGACACACGAAAACGGCCCTTCAGACAAAATGTTCACATTTTATGTTTTTTGATGTTTATGAAACATGGTGATTTTCTCTTTAAAAATCGCTTTATTTTATGCTGATATCTCGATTAAAAATGATTTTATCTCAATTTGAAAATTAAAGATTATACTCGCCATTAATTTTGACGTCTACGTCGGCGTCTTGGACGACGCCGTTGATTAAATAACAACAAATAACATAAACAATTACCATTTTCTATAGCATCAACTTTTTATATAAGAAAACATATTCCCTATGATATAATAATTAGGTAAAACACAGAAGTGACGAGAAATTTGATTAGTAACTAATTGATTACCGGCCGACGTCATAAATTGTTACTTTATGATGTTGTCGTCTAAACGTCCGAAGGGACGTTTTCGTGTGTTGCGGCTCATATATATATTATTGCTGTAATGGACAGGCAACACAACACAAAAAGGCCAGATGTATCCCAATTTGAAACAAATAACCCATTAAAGCAAGTTGACAAGAATAATATACCGTTGTCTGTATAGGGGATGAAGGATGTGGCCAATGTACATCAGACTTGCAAACTTGTGTTTACATACATGTATACTCATGGCTGAAGAGAGATCATGGCACACAGAGATCAGCAGCTTTAAAGGGAAAGTAGCAGTGTGCTGGCAGGCTTTTTATCTATATAAATGGGGCTGAAATTCGGTCTCTTCCCAATTGCAGAAACCTCTTTATTTTCCCAATCCTGGTTAAAAAAATTCCCAATCTTAAAAAAGTTGTGTGTTTTTTTTTAGTGACAGACTTTCCAGTGTTTGTTTGTATGCTAAAATCATTGATAAATTCAATAACTGATTGATATTATACAGTTTAATAAGAGTTTTCTCTTAACAAACATTCCCTAAATAGCAAAAATCACACTCCTTTATTTCCCAGTTTTGACAATCTGGCCCTTCGTTTTCCCAAAATTAGCAGGCCTAGGCCTTTTCCCAATTTTCTCAAAAAAAAGCCCTTGCTGGAAAAATCTTTATTAATAGTTCTGAAAAACATGGAAAATGGTGAAAGAATGATCAAAATCAGACGATAAACATGGAATATTTAAATTATGATGTCATAGTTCAAAATTGACAGATTTGGCATACTGATTCTTCAAAAAGGTTGAGCTAAAAAGGTACGAGCCTACATACACTTAAGTTTCATTACACGAACATAGGAGTGGGCGTACACATCAACTGAAGGCATGTCTCCAGACTTTGATGCCGTTATGACACACGTGTAGTTACCCTCATCAACAGCTTGTATACTGGATTTTGTGAACGTGAAGTAAGAAAATTTGTCAGTAACTCCATTAGGAATCTCTGGTCCTCGTATGCTATGCCCATCGTGTTGGATTTCAAACTTAATATCGCTGTACTGTAGTTGATAATCGGCTGGAGAATAACACCGTATCGTCATGTCTGATCCTTCCTCTGTGACTGGATAAAAGGGTTCTATACGTGCAGAGGATTCATCTGATAAAAAAAAGAAAAGAACATAGACTGAATTGTGTTTTTTTACTTTATCAAGATATATTTACACCTAATCTCCTATATATATATATATGCATCTAGGTACACAATCTTTGATAGGCTTGCATCCAGAATCTGACCAGAAAATCAAATATATCTGAAACAAATATCTTTTGAGAATACATTTCACGACAAATACACTGTTTTCTCCCATTCTAGTAATGTGAGATAGATGTTTTCCTCATGTGAGATCTTTCATGAGTGAAAGATAGGGAATTCCAACCCGAGGTATAAGTGTTTTTATCGGAACCGAGGCTCTGCCGACGTTCCGATTAAAACACTTACAACGATTTTCTGCATACCGGATGTTGGTGCGCATGAATTTTATCTCGACCCTAGGGTGAGATGGAAATATTTAGCCCCGGTAAAATGACGGATATCCTTGTCCGGTATGCAAGAATATAAAAATCCATCATGAGTATCCATGTGAGATAGGGAAATCTCACCCGAGGGACAGAATTTTAACCAGGGACGAGGCTCACCTAAACTCATGATGGATTATTTTTCTTCCATTATGCGCTTAGTACAGGAATAAAACAATAAGAAACTTCAATAACTGTATTTGATTAACGCTAGAGTAAGGCGACGTCAACGTGACGTCACGACGTCTCATGTAAAATAGAGTTATCTCACATGCCACCAAGACGTTACATTGTAAGAGTCACATGTCATCTAAGACAGAGTTTTCTCCCATTGCAGGTCATGTGAGATAGATGTTTTCCTCATGTGAGATAACTCTATCTAACACGACATGTGACTCTTACGTGAAACATCATGTCACGGTGGTGACGTCACCTAATTCTAGCGTAAAATCAAATACAGTTATTGAAGTATGTCCCAGGGTCTTCCACAGGACATTTAAGAGCATATTCCCCCAATCCCTTAATTCTAAAATCTAATTTCCCCCTACTCCTTAATTGATCTCCCTGCCCTATCCCTTAAAAACACTAATAAACCTGAAAAATGCATTTACCTGTCTATAAATAGCTATTGATAGACTATCTTTCTTAAAAATCCTTTTATTTATTGTTGAAATATACTTCAAATTGCATTTAAACAAATCTTGACCCTAAAAATATCGGTCACACAGTCTGTCAGAGGGTAACTCCCTCCCACACCCACTCTATGATATTCAATTTAATTTCCCCTGTCCCTTAAATTACTTCTGTGGAAGACCTTGTGCCTTTACTAAGCGCATAATGGGAGAAAAATAAATCCATCATAAGTTTATCCATTTGAGATAGGTAAATCTCACCCTCGGGATCAGAATTGCAACCAGAAACTCGGCAGAGCCTAATTGTTTGGTTACAATTCTGACCCTCGCGTGAGATCCCTATCTCACTCAGATACTCGTGATGGATTATTATATTCTTGCATACTGGACAAGGATATCTGTCATTTTAGTGGGACTAGATATTTTCAAATATCATGGTGATTAAGTTTCATCAAAATCCTTCAAGCGGTTTCAGAGAAAATATCATTTTCAACCTTTTCCTATATAACCCTATGTAATCTTTGGGTCGCCGTGGTGGCCATTTTGATTATTCGACGATAACGAAAAACACAAACTTGATACAGGCCAACCCAAGGAACATGTTATTGTATATGATATTTCACAAGAATGGAATAAGTGGTTTTGGAGGAGATGTCTTTTGAAATTTCCTTAAATTTGACCTAGTTTTAGCCATGGTGGCCATCTTGAATGACTGGCAGCCGCAAAAAAACACAAATATGAGAGGAACTATCCCAAAGATCATTGTGATTTAAGTTTCATCAAAATCCTTCAAGCGGTTTCAGAGAAGATGTCATTTTTAAAGTTTTCCTGTATAACTCTATGTAAACTTTGGGTCGCTGTGGCAGCCATTTTGATTATTCGACGATAACGAAAAACACAAAGTTGATAGAGGCCAACCCAAGGAACATGTTTATGATATTTCACAAGAATGGAATAAGTGGTTTCGGAGGAGATGTCGTTTGAAATTTGACCTAATTTAGCCATGGTGGCCATTTTGGATGACTGACGGCCTCGAAAAACATAAATCTGAGGAGGACTATCCCAAAGATCATTGTGATTAAGTTTCATCAAAATCCTTCAACTGGTTTCGGAGAAGATGTAATTTTTAGTCTTTTCCTATATAACTCTAGTCTATGTAAACTTTGGGTTGACGTGGTGGCCATTTTGATTATTCGACAATAACGAAAAACACAAACTTGATAGAGGCCAACCCAAGGAACATGTTTATGATATTTCACAAGAATGGAATAAGTGGTTTCGGAGGAGATGTCGTTTGAAATTTGACCTAATTTAGCCATGGTGGCCATTTTGGATGACTGACAGCCTCGAAAAACATAAATCTGAGGAGGACTATCCCAAAGATCATTGAGATTAAGTTTCATCAAAATCCTTCATCTGGTTTCGGAGAAGATGTAATTTTTAGTCTTTTCCTATATAACTCTATGTAAACTTTGGGTTGACGTGGTGGCCATTTTGATTATTCGACAATAACGAAAAACACAAACTTGATAGAGGCCAACCCAAGGAACATGTTTATGATATTTCACAGGAATGGAATATTAGTGGTTTCGGAAAATTTGACCTAATTTTAGCCATGGTGGCCATCTTGGATGACTGCCGGCCACAAAAAACACGAATCTGATGGGGACATTGTAATGAAGTTTCATCAAAATCCTTCAAGTGGTTTCAGAGAAGATGTCATTTTTTGCCTTTTCCTAAATAACTCTATGTAAACTTTGAGTCACCGTGGTGGCCATTTTGATTTTTCGACGATAACGAAACACACAAACTTGATACAGGCCAACCCAAGCAACATATTTATGGTATTTCACAATAATGGAATAAGTGGTTTCGGAGGAGATGGCATTTGAAATTTCCTTAAATTTGACCTAGTTTTAGCCATGGTGGCAGACAGACGGACGCACGAAAAGTGATCGCATAAGCCCTCCTGGCCTTTGGCCAGTAGAGCTAACAAGAGGCCCAGTGGCCTCAAAGCGCTCGCCTGACATAAGTGTAGAAGTCAATAATAGATTTTACAATATAGAGGACTTGGTGCAAGTAAATTCTGGTGAAGATTATCCTAGGTGTAGACATGTATTACTCATGTAAGATGGAAGAGGCTTGCACAAAGCCATAACTTTTTGATGAATTACGGACCTATTTCCCAACGCTAAATGATCATTGAAAAGGCAGGGAAAGTTTGCTTATTTTCTGCTAACATGCTACATGACCAATTAGTCTGAGTTAGCTCAGGTATATAAACTCACTAAGGGCCCAGTAACGTTATCTCTCCGAATAAGCATAATGGTGTATTGAACAATAGCAGTATATAATACTTCAAACTTTTCTTTGATGAAGGGAAAAAATGGCAAATTAACAAGTAGCTGTAATAAATATAAAACTGTGTTAATTATGCACACTTTCCCGAAGGCTGGGTGCATATTGCTTTGCACATGTCGGTCTGTCGGTCCATCCAGAAATCTTCTTGTCTTTGCGAGAACTCAAGAACGGCTGGCATTACAAACTCGAAACTTGGCAGGAATAGTTGTGCACCTCCCCTTTTGGGTAGATTCGCATAAGAAATGTGGTTGCCAGGGTAACAAAACATATAAAAACAAGAGGTCAATGACCTTGAAGCTCTACTGATAGATTTTGATAGCTAGATCAGCATTGCTGTGAAGTTTCATGAAAATCCGTCAAGTAGTTTCAGAGGAATAGTCGCTACAAGTTTTCATTATATAACTCTATGTAAACAAAGATGGCCACTGGCAGCCATGTTTAACGTCGAATCAATATAATGTTTGACTCTGATAACCATCATGTCATGCTGATCATTTTACAAAAAGTCCCATATCAATATCACTTATAGTTTTCAAGAAGTAGTCGCTACAAACTTGTTTTTAAAAATCTATGTTTAGGCGTGGCGGCCATCTTGAATTTCCGGCCGATCTGAAATTTTGCTAGGATCAATTAGACATAAAGAGCAACATTCCTGTAAGGTTTCATGAAAATCCACCAAGTAGTTTCAAAGGAGTAGTCGCTACAAGTTGTTACTATATAACTCTATGTAAACAAAGATGGCCGCTGGCAGCCATGTTTAACGTTGAATCAAAATAATTTTTGACAAGGACCAACATCATGTCATGCTGATCATTTCAGAAAAAGTCCCATATCAATATCACTTATAGTTTTCAAGAAGTAGTCGCTACAAACTTGTATTTTAAAAACCTATTTTTAGATTTGGTGGCCATCTTGGATTTCACATCAACATGAATTTTTGCAAGGATCAATTAGACATCAAGAGCAACATTCCTGTGAAGTTTCATGAAAATCCGTCAAGTAGTTTCAGAGGAGCAGTCGCTACAAGTTTTCATTATATAACTCTATGTAAACAAAGATGGCCGCTGGCAGCCATGTTTAACGTCGAATCAAAACGATTTTCGACAAGGACCAACATCATGTCATGCTGATCATTTTAGAAAAAGTCCCATATCAATATCACTTATAGTTTTCAAGAAGTAGTCGCTATAAACTTGTTTTTTAAAAACCTATTTTTAGATTTGGTGGCCATCTTGGATTTCACATCTCCATGAATTTTTGCTAGGATCAACTAGACTTCATGGGCAACATTTCTGTAAAGTTTTATGAAAATCCATTTAGTAGTTTCAGAGGAGTAGTCGCTACAAAAAAAAGTTTACGGACAGACGGACAGACAGACGGACAACGGACGCCGCACCACCGCATAAGCTCTGCTGATCTCTGATCAGTCGAGCTAAAAATACATTTATGATTCATTT
This sequence comes from Cyrtodaria siliqua, assembly GCA_037043455.1. NCBI lineage: Eukaryota > Metazoa > Mollusca > Bivalvia > Adapedonta > Hiatellidae > Cyrtodaria > Cyrtodaria siliqua. The sequence continues at coordinate 35,440 of JAWPHD010003060.1, read as the reverse complement.
TCACTCTTTAAACTCAAACTATTGAATAATTTTGACATTATAGAATATGCAAATTAAGCAACCCATGTGAAAGCTAAATGTAAAATACCTACATATATATAAGGATAACTGCCAATGATACCCTATACATGTATATGTGAAAACTCACTAAAAATTGCTTGGCTTCCATAACTCAAAAACGGCTGGCACTCAAAACTTGGCAGTAATGTGTGTCATGGTTGTTGAAGGGGGGTGCATATGTTTTACAAACATCTCTTGTTACACATTGTTTTTAGAAGGAAAACACACAAAAACACAACTAATGAAACACCTGCTTTGATGTGTTAAAGTACATGTAACTTATAATCCTGCCAACAACAGCCAAATTTTACAACATATGTACACCATTTTTAAACCTACCGATGACGAGGTATATATTAACCTATATATTTAGAATCCAAAACTCTATAGGCACAATATAAAAGGCTTTAACAATTCATTATTTTATTATAAATTATTGTTATTAAATTTTACTATCTTTTGTTTCAATCAGCTATCCCACCAAAAAAATATAAACGGCTTTCACCATCCAGGCAAAACCCCAAAACTGGAGTGCTGAATTAAGAGTTACCAACTCGTAACTCATTTTACGCATATTCAATCACGTGTATTTTAAGCACCTGTGAAAAATCCTATACTTTAATCGGCACATACACATTATTATACAGGGCTTCCACTAAGGTTCAAATTCAGGAAGTTCGAACTTCCTGTGTATCAAATTTGGAAGTTCATGGGGAAAACTTAGGAAGTTCCAGTGTTTGTGCATGGCATTCATAGTCTTTGAGTCAGTGATTCCACGTGGTAGTGAGGGAAACAACACATCTAAATTGTTAAAAAGAAAACAAGAGGCCCAAGAGGGCCTGTGGACGCTCTACTGGCTCAAGATAAAGTTTATGTATAAGGAGCCATAAGTCTTTCAAAAATCATTCAACCAGAACATGGCAATGACAGGTGCAACTAGGCTTAGTACTGATCGTTCTCGCCAAGATCGCTGAAATCTGGCAAAGAGTTCAGAAGAGATTCATCTGGATAAAGTTTGTGTATTAAAACATTTAAAGGGTCACAACTCTGCCAAAAATCATTCAACCGAAATATGGCGATGATATGCAAAACTAGGCTTGATACTGATCATCCTTGTCAAGTTCCGTCTATATCCAGCCAGGGGTTCAAGAGAACTAGCCCGGAAAAAAATTGTGGTATCAAAAAAATCCTTTAAAGGGCCATAACTCTGCCAAATATCTGTAAACCGGAACATGACAATGACATGCACAGCTAGGATTGGTGCTGATCATCCCTGCAAAGTTTCATTGAAATCTGGCGAGGGGTTCAGGACAAGTAGATCAGACAAAGTTTGTGTATTAAAACCTTTAAAGGGAATATGCCAATGATTTGCACAACTAGACATGGAATTGATCATCCCTAAAAAGCTTCGTTTAAATCCGGCCAGATTCAGGAGAACTAGTCTGAACAAAGTTTGTGCATTAAAACCTTTAAAGGGCCCCAACTCCGCCAAAAATCATTCAACCGGAACACGGCGATGATGTGCACAACTAGATATAGAATAGATCATCCCTAAAAAGTTTTGTTTAATCCGGCCATGGGTTCAGGAGAACTAGTCAGAACAACGTTTGTGTAATAAAACCTTTAAAGGGCTATAACTCTGCCAAAATCATTCAATTGGAACACGGCGACTATGTACAACTAGGCTTGGTACTGATCATCCCTGCAAAGTTTCAATGAAATCCGGTCAAATGAAGGCCCTTTCATCTTAATGAGGCCAAGATGTAGCATATTTCAGAAAATCAAGGGCCATGACTCCGATGTAAATGGTCCAATCTGGATGGTTTTCGAACTCATCCAAGCTTTCATTGATATTAACAATCTGGTAAAGTTTCTTAAAGATCGGATGAAAGATGAAGGCCCTATCGTCTTGAGGCAAAATATAGGATTTTTAACTAAATCAAGGGCCATAACCCCACTGTTACTGGTCCGATCTAGCTAGTTTCCGAACTTGACCAAGCTTTCATTGATAGGAACAATCTCATAAAGTTTCATAAAGATCGCATGAAAAATGAAGGCCCTATCATTTTAACGAGGCAAAATATAGCATTTTAACAGAATCAAGGGCCATAACTCATCTGTTACTGGTCCGATCTGGCTGGTTTTCGAAATTGTCTGAGCTGTCATTAATATAAACAATCCGGTAAAGTTTTGTAAAGATCAGATGAAAGATAAAGGCCCTATCGAAGTAACGAGGCAAAATATAGCATTTTTAACTAAATCAAGGGCCATAACTCCCCTGTTACTGGTCTGATCTGGCTGGTCTTCGTAATTGTCCGAGCTTCCATTTATATAAACAATCTGGTAAAGTTTGGTAAAGATCGAATGAAAGATAAAGGCCCTATCGTCTTAATGAGTCCAAAATATAGCATTTTTAACTAAATCAAGGGCCATAACTCCGCTGTTAATGGTCCGATCTAGATGGTCGTCGAAGTTGTCCGAGCTTTCATTTATATAAACTATCTGGTAAAGTTTGGTAAAGATTGGATGAAAGATGAAGGCCCTATTGTCTGAATGAGGCAAAATATAGCATTTTTAACTAAATCAAGGGCAATAACTCCGCTGTTAATGGTCCGATCTAGTTGGTTTTCAAACTTGTCCGAGCTTTCATTAATATTAACAATCTGTGCAAGTTTGGTAAAGATCAAATAATAAATGAAGGTGCTAGAGTGTTTACAAGGCTTAATATGGCATTTTTCAGCAAAACAAGGGCCATAACTCCGGTGAAATTATTTCGATCTTGCCGGTTTTCAAACTTGTCTGAGCTTTCATTGATATAAAGACACTGGCAAAGTTAAGTAAAGGTCCGATTAATATTGAAGGCCCTAGAGTGTTCACAAGGCAGAAAATAGCATTTTCCAGAAAAAACAAGGGCCATAACTCTGGTGTTACTGACCCAATTTAGCTGATTTTCGAACTTGTCCAAGCGATCATTGGTATTAACAATCTGTGCAAGTTTGGTAACAATCAAATAATAAATGAAGGTGTTAGAGCGTTCACAAGGCAGAAAATAGCAATTTTCAGAAAAAACAAGGGCCATAACTCTGGTTTTACTGACCCAATTCAGCTGATTTTCGAACTTGTCCAAGCTATAATTGGTATTAACAATCTGTGCAAGTTTGGTAACGATCAAATAATAAATGAAGGTGCTAGAGCGTTCACAAGGCAGAAAATAGCAATTTTCAGAAAAGACAAGGGCCATAACTCCGGTGTTACCAAACCGATTTGGCTGGTTTTCGAACTTGTCCGAGCTTTCATTGATATTAACAATCTGTGCAAGTTTGGTAAAGATCAAATAATAAATGAAGGTGCTACAGTGTTCACAAGGCTTAATATGGCATTTTTCAGCAAAACAAGGGCCATAACTCTGGTGAAATTTATCCGATCCGGCTGGTTTTCGAACTTGTCCGAACTTTCATTGATATAAAGACACTGGAAAAGTTTCGTAAAGATTTGATTAATAATGAAGGCCCTAGAGTGTTCACAAGCCAAAAGTTAACGACGGACGACAGACGACGGACGACGGACAACTCGCCATCCCATAAGCTCTTCTGGCCTTCGGCCAGTAGAGCTAAAAAGGATAATTATAATCATCTATATGTTTATAAAAGAAAATATTTGATGACCTCATTATATAAACGGTTTCAAACTAAAAATACTTAATTTCCCTTTGCGTGCCATACCCCACCCACAAGTTTTATACAGTAAATTACATTTTGCAAACAGTTTTCAATTTATCAGTCCAGGAAAGCTTTTAAATTGGCATACATTAATGAAAGGTATGTAAAACTGTCAAGTGTAGGAATAAATGTAACAGATTCTTTAATTTATTATCAAAGCAATCGATTGTTTTTGCCAGTGATAATTTCACTTCCGTGTTTAGTCTCCATTTGCGAAGAGTTCTCTCCCCTAGGTTAGAGATTATTAAATATTGTTTGTCGTACTTCGTTTCTACAGGGCTTTATAGCCCGGGTTTCTCTTTGTAACTTTGATAAATACATAGAAAAATGACACAAAGATATAAAAGAAATAGCCTTAAAAGTATAATCTGTCTGTGTAAGCTTTAAGGAGTTTCAACTTTGTGGTTAATAAATATAAATTAAGCAATTTGGCGTACATTTTGTGAAATGCGCGGCTAGGCCAATTATCTAATTAACACGCTCTCCACTCACCAGTCATGCGTGTGACCCTTGATAAAAACTGGACAAAACCGGATTTACCTGTCAATTACAGGCTCCACTGAGTTTTAATTGCTTTACAACTTGTTACGTCGGCAGTCTCAAATGAAATTAGATAAGATGGGCGGGGCTATAATAGGTAATTTACAGATTATGGGACGTCCGTAGTAAACGATCGCGGCGTACTTTGAAGTTTTTGGAAGTACACTGTACGCCTTTGATCTTAATTTTCGCCGTACAACTACGATTTTTGGACGTAATTTACGGCCGTACGCCCATTAACGGAAGCCCTGATTATATATAACATGGATAGAGTTTTGATACACGGTTTTGTAGTGTAATTTTGTCATTATTCGGAGGGTTAAGTTTCACAGAATTAACAGAAATAAAATGTGATATATCTATCAGGAACGTTTGAAATGAATATCATTCGAGAACTATAAATAAATGGTAGATGCAGTTTTTAAAATTACGAATATAATTTAGCTCCTCCAATAAATACAGTAAAGTAAATTCACTTGATTTAAATCTGTCTAGTAATAATCTATCGTTAATACTAAATAACTCATGTAATAGTTAGAGATTAATGTATGGGTGACACGTTATTGCCCGTCATATTGGCCCGAGACACCAATATCATGACCTAAATTTGGCGTATCGGATCGCATTTTGAATACGGCTCATTTCTCGAGAGCTTTATTGTAGGGTAATTTTGTACATATTGCGGGCCAAAAATGCGTATAAATATGATAAAGCCTTGTACGATATATTCTATATGCATTACCTCATGTTTTCATGTATATGTATGAAATGAGTGAATAAAAGATAATAAAAACCCTGCTTTTCATGTCACCAACTGAATGGTAGAGTTTAAAATGTTGATAGCACCAAATTTTGAATTTAAGACATTAACTCATAGTAAGTATTAATTACGGCTAGTAACAATCTAGAAATTGTATAGTCGGCAGGGCTTATGAAAATTGTAATAGTCCTATTGATTATATAATAATTCGGGCTAGTGAACAAAAACCATGATTTCTTTGTTAATGTGTGCAAATAAATACTGTAAATATGTTAGTTTTATCGTTATCAAAAGTTTATATTGGTGTAAACATTTGGCTAATCCTGTACATTAGAGTCACAGGAACAGGTACACGTCATCAGTTTGTTTGTACGTTCAGTCAGAGCTCTAACCTTAAATAGTTAAAAGTTTTATAACGCTGGAAGTTTTTAAAATGCCAAATTATTATCTCCCTTTGGTTTAGAGTAGGAGATACTTTTCACTTAATAACCATGTGTAAACTAAATCAGTTACCAAGATCATTTGCTAATAATTCGAAATAGTTGCCAAATGTGCAGTGTTTATTTATGTCTGAATACTTATTATTAAGAACAAATACATCTTCATCAAGATCCAATAGTTGTTCACTATTTATCATGTTGAAGCCTACAAAATGATTTTTAATGAATTTTGTTGCATAACTGTAGGTAACTTGAGAGGCCTTGCACATTGGATTTTCATCCATGTTCATAGAATTTTATTGCATGGTTGTAAAGTTGAATAATCACCCTACCTGGAGAAAAGTATATATATATAGGGAAAATTCCTGTACAGAAGATAGACTGCATCTAAACTTGAATGATTTTGTGGGATTTTGTGGTAGTAACTGATTCTGGTTACTATCTCAGTTTTAGTTGTTTTTAAAATAACAGTCACAGGTTATGAAAAACGTAACTGTTTAAGGTTAGAGCTCTGAAGGACGTTCAAACATGTCAGATATCTTGGTAAACACAGAATTGCTTGGAATGTGCTTTTACAACATAAAAGGAATTGAATTGGTATAAAAGCAAGAAATAACAAGAGCTGTCGGAGAACAGCGCAGCTCGACTATTCGATTTTTTGGAGAATAATAAATTTATAGCTAGTATATACCATCAGAAAACAAGGCTACAACAATGTGAGGTGGGGTTGGGAGCACAACATAACTATGTGTAAGGGGGGGGGGGGGGGGTGGTGAGAGGCGGGTGTAGGTGGGGTGGGGGGGCGGTGAGGGGGCAACATATATGTGTAAGAATTGACAAAAGCAACACAGAAATATGTAAAAAAAAAAAAAGTTTCAATTGGGATGGGGTGTGGGGGAGAGGCGGGAGTGTGTTGGGGGCGGGGGAGGGGGCAACATATATGTGTAAGAATTGACTAAAACAACAAAGAAATATGTAAAAAAAAAAAAAAAAAAGTTTCAAGTGGGGGTGGGGTGGGGGGAGGCGGGAGTGAGTTGGGGGCTGGGGGGAGGGTGCAACATATATGTGTAAGAATTGACTAAAACAACAAAGAAATATGATTGATTGATTGATTGAATTGTATTTTATAGTCGCACCAACAGCTAAGGTCATATGGCGACTTTCCAGCTTCCATTGGTGGAGGAAGACCCCAGGTGCCCCTCCGGGCAATTTTCGTGCACGGGCGGGCACCTGGGTAGAACCACCGACGTTCCGCAAGCCAGCTGCAAAGAAATATGAAGAAAAAAAAAATTTCTAGTGGTGGCTAGTGGTGGGGGGGGTGACAGGCCCAGTGAAAAAGGCAGTGAAATTTCACCAAATTTCAGTGAAATCTCAGTGAAATCTGAAAATATTGACAAATCTCAGTAAAAACACCAAATTTCAGTGAAATTTCGGTGAAATTTCAGTGAATTTCGGTGAAATTTCAGTGAAATGTTTCAATTAAATTTCAGTGATATTTTTACAGTGAAATTTCAGTAGAATTATAATTGATCGAAATTTCAATGACATATCTCTCTCTCTCTCTCTCTCTCTCTCTACACACATTTATTCATTTAGACAGACAGATATATGCTCACATAGTACATCACATAACTCACCCTACTGAAAATGCAGCTGGGAGCCCGGGGGAAATGATATATATAGATAATTAAAGCCTGGAAAAAAACAACTCAATTTTAAAGATTTTTCGAATGTATAATTGGCAAATTGTGTTGTTTTATATCAAAATACATCACAGGACCGCTACCTTGATATGTGTAGGAAGTTTTATATGAAGATAAATTGATTGGTTTAGGAGTGTGATTGTGACAAAAGTGCAAATAAAATGCAGTGATTCTGACAAAAGTGCAAATAAAATGACACCCTTTTGAATTTCTGACTGGAAATTGAAACAACTATAGTTTTTCCTTGCACCATTTAATGATTAAAAGTAAGTGTTTTGTGACTATACTTACATTACTTATTATATCAAAGCATCTTATACAGGTAATAGTTGTATTTGAAAGAGGAAATTTCTAAATGTAGACAGTGGAAACTGTATTTTAAAGCCAAATCCCTATTGTCATATGTTTTCGCGGATTTGACTTTGTTTTTTTTTGTTGCTAGAAAAATGGTTTTCAGCACTGCAGATATTATTTGATTCAGTATCATATGCAAGATTTCACCAAGTATGATCATGTAGGTCTTCTAAGTGATGTAGATCGAACATTATAAATTTAAGAATTGTTCTTGAACTGTTGTATTTTCAATGAAATATCATTGGTGAAATTTCACTGAGATTTCACTGTTAATTATTTTTACCAATTCAGGTGAAATTTCACCAAAATTTCACTGAAACTCACTTATATTTTGCCCAATTCTTTCAGTGAAATTTCACCGAAATTTTAGTGAAATTTCACCAAAATTTTGGTGAAATTCACTGAGATTTCATTTTTATTTTGCCCAATTCTTTCAGTGAAATTTCAGTGAAATTTAGTGAAATCTCACCGAAATTTCAGTGAAATCTCACCGAAATTTCAGTGAAATCTTACCGAAATGGTTCAGTGAAATCTCACCGAAATTTCAGTGAAATCTCACTGTTATTTTGCCCAATTCTTTAGTGAAATTTCACTGTTATTTCAGTGAAATTTCACTGAAATTTCAGTAAAATTTCAGTGTACATTTTCACTGGGGGAATGCATATGCTTTAACTATACTGTAGATGTTTTAACTTAAATGCATATGCTTTAACTATACTGCATATGCTTTAACTATACTGTAGATGTTTTAACTTAAATGCATATGCTTTAACTATACTGCATATGCTGTTAACTATACTGCATATGCTTTAACTATACTGTAGATGTTTTTAACTATAAGGCAGATATATTAAATGTATCGTAGATGTTTTAACTATACAGTAGATACATTAACTATACAGTAGCGTTTTTAACTATATTGCCAATAAAATTATAATTCTGCATATGTTTTAACTATACTGCAGATACATTAATTTTCACTGCAGATGTTTTAATCATGACCTGACACAATAATTATACTGCTGATGTTTTAAACTTTACTGTAGATACATTAACTATACTGAATATGTTTTTAACTATACTGCAGATATATTAATTACACTGCAGATGTTTCAGACACAATAATTATGCTGCAGATGTTTTAACTATACTGCAAACACAATAATTATACTGCTGATACATAACTTATACCAGGAGCACCAGAAAAACTTTAATGTAAAACTTTAATGTAAATTAACAATGTGCAAAAAAGTAGGTCAAGGTATTTCATATTTACCTACTTTTCATTGAACATACTGCTGCCATTTAAATGTAGACGTGTGCAGTTTGAAAGCTCTATGGTTTCTGGTATCTAACCAAAAACTTGAATGTGAACATTTTAATATAAAACAAAAGTAGGTATACTGACCTACTTTTCATTGGAACAATACACTGTTATACAGTTGTAAACATGTGTCAAGTCTAAAAGCTCTGAGATATGGACTTAACAAACATGAATGCAAAAACTTTTTAGGGTCAAAGAGATGGACGGAACACTATATGCCCGCACAACATTCGTGGGGGGAACAAAAGTTTCACTTCATTATGTAAAGTAGTTAAATATGAGTTTAGAATCGATACCGGTATTCATTTTCAGAAACTGTTTACTGGTTATCATGTAAATGTTTCACAAACTAAAAATCTCATAATCAAGGGAAATTACTCTGCTAAGACCCTTTTTTTAGATCTTAAGTTATTGAAACAAACCTTCAAATCAAATTGGGGGAAAATCAAAACGTAAGTTTTTAATAATCAAGGGGCAATAACTAAATTGATTTTGCTCATTGTGGTGTGAGATCTTAACTTAATTGGCCCACAGTTATATAAATATATAAATATTAAAGATGCTCCTATGTAAGGCGTAACCTACTTCATTACACTAAGGCCAAAAAAAAAAATAGCGGTGTGTTTCCTATTGCATGCTCCTAAAACATAAGGGTAAGTCTGTAGGGCATTTTATTTTTTTGCGGGAGCAAGATATTGTGAGATTATACATGTATTTATCTCATAAACCACATATAAGTTAATGATACAACTGAAAGTTTCTCTGTGATGTCAGTTTACCTCGATATATGTGTCGATAAATCATTGTTCAGAACAAATTAATTTTTTATTTTATTTTATTTTTTTCATAAAAAGTTTTATGGTCGGCCCCGCTTAAAAATAGGGTCGGTTGGGCCACCCGAAACACAGGTATTCTTTTTTTTGGCCTACCGTAAAAACAGGATTTTCAGGCGTGTCGTGTTTTTTCAAAAGCTATTACCATTAAGTTTCATTAGGTAATATTTTAGATATTAAGAATTAACTAAAAAATAAGGAAATAAGGAAATACAAACAAGCTAATACATACCATGATATAGAGAAAATATATATGTTCTCGTCATCAAGGTGGAACTTCGTCACGGTTTCCTTCGTAGAACGCAGGCTCAAACAAATCTTGTTTGAAACAATTCCGTCAAAATTTCGCGTTGTCAAAGTTGAGAGTTCATGGTACAAATGTAGATGTACAGGGCTTAATTTTAGCACTTTTATCAAGTTTTGCAAGTTGATAAAAGATGAACTGGCAAATTATAGCTTACTCCAGCCAACTATTAACAATAATCTTTTCTGTTATCCATCTGACTGGTTTACAGATTGCCTATAAACCACATCATGCCTAATTAGTTTTACTTTTCATCAATCATCTAAACTAGAAGCATGTTAAGTACTTGCACAATATATGATATTCCAAATGCTTCAAAAGTTTATTGTCATTTTGAGAAATTGACTGGCAAAATGCCAGTAAAACAGTTAAACCCTTAACCCGCTACATATATATAATGGACTGTTATTTCTTTGAATTAACTTCATTTCATTATGTGACAAAGGGGTGTTTTGGGGAAAATGATCAGCAGCCGGACATTGTAAACCCTGAGTTACTCACAGGCTGATCCGGGTTTACAATTGACGCAAAGGCTATCATAGTCGTGCTTAGCGGGTTAAGGGTTAAATTTGAGCCCTAACTGTACAGGCCTACACATTATCCAACATAAGCATCCTCTAGACGCTGTGGGCTTATCAGTGGTGACTGGGCAACATTTGGGAAGCTGTATAGTGTTGTGGACTGTGTAGACGCTTTTATTTTTATTTCTCAAGACACGGAAATTCTTGCATGCAGCCACACACACTGATGGTGGGAATGAAAGGGATATAACTGCAATCACTTGATACTTAACTATGTTCAACACAGTTTCTGGACCTTGACTGCATATATATGTTAAGTTCCAGCGAGACAAACAACGAAGACAGTGTTTATTCTTGATAATTTTCTAATGTAATTGTTCAGTTATAACGATTTAGGAAAATCTGATCCCTTTGGCTGGGAAGCAGTCTTACAAAACCCTACACAAGTTTTGTTTTGTGTAAAAGGCAACCAACATTTTGCACAATTTTCTACGAAGCCATTTTGACCCTAAATTCAAAATAAATGTTGATTATTTTTGGTTTGGTTCAAACTGTGGACAAAAGTTGATCAGTAGGTCATTTTATCTGGTTCTGTTGCATTGTTGAGGTCCATATTTACAAAGGCCATTATTTTGGCAAAAATGTAAGGTAGGAAGAGGAAAAAATATTGATTTTCTTGTTTCTGTATTCTTGATAATCTTCTAATGGAATTGTACAATTATAATGATTTAGGGAAATCTTTGGTTGGGTAAAAAAAGAATTGCTACAATTTAATTCAGGTTGGAAATACCGGTACAACATTTTTTTGGGAGCCAAAATTTAAAGGTACACACTGCAATCTTGAAGAGTTTATCAAACACTGAAATTAGCGTCTCGATCCAGTATCATTCTGACTTTAAACCGGCGTGCACATAATTTTAATAAGATTTTGAGTTTCCTTATTTTCATCTTATGTAATAGATAGAGTCTGGTCTCAGCGAGTTGGCTTATTTAAACACCGAGATCCCATCGAGGTGTTTAAATAACCAACGAGCTGAGACAGACTCTATCTTTTTTGTAGCATGGTGTACTTAGTAACACTGTGACGTCATAGTGACCGTACTCTAAATTCCAATATACGGTAGTTGTAGTACGGCTTAGCCACGCCCCTTTAGTTACCCTAAATTAAACGATTTAATGCTCTGCATTCATCAAAGGAAATGTCACTGACCATGCTACAACTTATATACTATGGGTCCAATATAATCAACAAATAATAATATGCAAAAACAATTTGCTTTAAACAATTCTTATAATCAATATTAATGTTTGAACAAATGCTATCATGTAGAAAAACTAACGGGACGCCCTGAGTTTTTCAAAAATCAAGATTGATGTGTGTTCCTTTAAGGTAGGATAGACAGTAAACCTACAAACAGAACAAGTTTGGTCAGACAATTATCACTTACGTGTTCAGCAAACACAACAAGGGCTCCAAATTGTGGTGCAATATCAAAGACGAAGCCTGTTGCATCCCAAAATGCTGTTATGGGGCCTTCATTCCCCGTGTAGAAAAATACTGGCCCTTTTCCTACCGCCCACCATTTGTCTGAAATTAAAAAACAACAAAATATTTAAAAATTTAAGTTGCCAGAACCAGAAAAGTTCAATGATCAGTATTAAGTAGATAAATATGGGCAAAGTGTGAAGAAAAGCTGAATAAATAAATGATTTTTAACAAGTTAGCAAAGTTTAGCGCAGACGCTCGTTCTATAATAGATATATGTACAACATGCCAGAATAACAAGACACAGATGACTAATTCATGTAATGTGCTAATGCTTCATAAAACTAATTTATGTGAGAAATTATATTGTATATTATATAACTGCAGTTTATACTGAATTCTCTCTTTTCATTGGATTAGAAAATATTAGTCTAACAAGAAGTTCAAGACCGGATGAGACCAAACCATGGATAGAAACATTCCATCCATATGTGTAGTAAACGGAAATCTGCTCCTGGCATGGATCAACAAAACATTAAGAAAAAAGACAAAAAGAAAAATCACGGCTATGCAAGCAAAGAAAACAAAACAATGGGACCAATACAGAGAATGCCAGAAGCAGTGTCAGCGAGCAAGATAGCAGAGCTGAACCATATCAACGACACAATAATGATCTGTCTGAATGAAAACAACACCAAACCATTTTTGGAGATATGTGAAATCGAGATGCCAAGACAAAATTGGAATCTCCCCACTGAAAAAGCTCGATCAACTAATGAATAGAAGCAAGGATAAGGCACAACTCCTAGAAGAACAATTCAGCTCCGTCTTTACAAAAGAAGAAATCTCAAGCAATCTACCAGAAATCAAACGTAGGCCAAAGACAAAAATCCCCAGACTAAACATCACTACAACTGGTGTAGAAAAGATTCTTAATAACATAGACATCACCAATGCTAGGGGACCAGACAACATCCTTCATTCTTAAAAATTGTGCCTCCAAAATTAGCACCAGCACAACGTTACATCTACCAAAAATCCATCGACTCTGGCGTCACTCCCGTCTACCAGAAAGGTGACATCCATCTCCAGAAAACTACAGACCAGTATCACTGACATGCATTTCTTGTAAACCTTTGGAACACATTATCTGCAAACATATCCTAGATCACTCAGAGAAAAACATCCTAACTACACTCAATCGGGACGGCTTCAGATCTGGTTACTCATGCACAACACAACTTATCACCACAATGCACGACCTGCTGAAGAATCACAACCAAGGCTCCCAGATAGACAATGCCATACTTGACTTCTCTAAGGCCTCCGATACCTTGCCCCACAAGAAGTTACTGTATAAGCTGGAAAATTATGGAATAGATGAACTTATAAACGATTGGCTCCGTGATTTCCTAACCAATAGACATATGAGGGTAGTGGTGAACGGCAAATACAGACTGTTACAGTTGACTCCAGGGTTCCACAAGGCACAGTCTTAGGCCCACTCCTCTTCTTATGTCATAATCAATGTTCCTACAGACTCTGTCAAATCGCAGGTACGACTCTTCGCAGAGGACCGTCTACTATACAGGTGCATCAGAAATGGGCAAAATTATGGGAAATTATGGGAAAGGCAGTTTAATGCCAAGAAATGTTACATCCTGAGTATTAATGGCAAATCATCTCACTTCTACCAATTAGAAAACCATATTCTGCAGCACGTACAAGATCAACCATATCTAGGAGTAACGATCTAATCAAATCTAGAAATGGAGCAGTCAAATCAACAAAACTGTAAAATGTCGAACAGCTCCCTGGGCTTCATCAGAAGGAACCTAAACCAGTCTGCCCAATCACCTGCAGAAAAACAGCATATCTGGCACTAGTAAGATCTATCCTAGAATACAGTACTATCATCGGGGATCCATACTACATCAAGGACATTGAACGCATTGAGAAGGTGCAAAGACAAGGAGCACGCTTAACCAGCGGGGATTACAAATCCCGAAAAGAAGGATGCATTTCCAGGATGCTAGAGCAGCTCCAACTTTCAAGCCTGCAAAGCAGATGCAAGATGAACAGACTGACAACAGACTGACATTCCTCTATAAGGTGGTCGAGTGGCAGGTTCCAGCTCTACCCTGCCATGACATTTTGACAACTGCCCGTGCCAAACGAAACATAAAAGCCAGAAAATATAGTGACTTTGAATATACAAACATCCTAGGAAACCAATTAACAAATAATAGTAAATGTTTCAACATCTTAAAATGTAAAACTGAGCAGTTTTAAAACTCTTTCTTTCCGGAAACAGTTATAGGACTCACATCACTATTATCTCCCTTGAATACTCGTGCCCTACAGATGAAGGAGGTAGATAAAAAAAACAAGTTCGCTTTTTTACATTTTACAGGATACATTGATTTATCTTTACCAGGTTCTAAATCTACAGCATTTTAGGAAGAGCACCCAGAGAAATGCATGTTGATATAAGATTTCTAGTAATTCTGCCTCATTTTATACATCATGGGTCTAATCTCCACGGGGTTGTATTTTTGTCTAAATTTTAATACTTTTTTTAATTTCATGTTTGCAAACATGAAATTAAAAAAAGTTCAATCTGGTAAATATTTGTTAAAAGTTAATAACATGCAGATATTGGATCAATGAAGAATTTAAGCATAAATACATGTTGCAAAATCTTTTTTATCTCTATGCCACTAACAAAAGCATTACAATGGGACCCTATGGAAAATTAATTGTGGTGTGAGACATAAAGAAAGAGCTGCAGAATGGGTATCTTTTATTCGTTATTCTTAAGGCATTGCGCTTTAGAGCTGCAGAATGGCATTTTCATCCGTCTTCTCAAGGTATTGCGTTTTAGAGCTGCAGAACGGGTATCTTTCATCGTTTAATGCTAAGGTATTGCGCTTTAGAGCTGCAGAACAGGTATCTTTCATCATTCATCTCTAGTGCCTTGCAATTTAGAGCTTCAGAATGGGAATTTCCATCATTCATCTCTAAGCCCTTGCGCTTTAGAGCTGCAGAACGGGTATCTTACATCCTTCACCTCTAAGCATTGTTTGTGTATCTTTGAACGTTTGAGACATGTTAGGACACAGTTAACACGGTTATTCAGAAATCCCGTCTGTATATGTATAGTTACTTCAAGTTATCTTTATACTGCAGGAATTAGCTGAAATTTTACTTGATACAATGTTTAACTAAAAATTAACTATATTTTCAAAACCAATACAGGTATAAGCATAATTTTAGCTTTATTTTACAGCTATTGGCTTGTAAAACAAACACACATATCATTGAAGACAGACTACTTTGGAAAAATGTCAAAATTAAAGCAAGAGACTGATACTTTTCCTGGAAAATCAAAATTTTGACGGGTAACCCTTAGTTTGAGTTTATTATTTTCAGCATTTTTCTCAATAATCATTTCTTAAAGATCATTTGTATGCTATATTCAGACGTAGGGTTGTATTTTTGTCTAAATTTTGATAGGTGTCACGCAAACATGAAATTAAAAAAAGTTCAATAAGTTAATAACTTGCAGATATTGGATCAATGAAGAATTTAAGCATAAATACATGTTGCAAAATCTTTGAACAAAAGCATTACAATGGGACCCTATGGAAAATTAATTGTGGTGTGAGACGTTATAGAATGGAACAAACTAGAGGACAGTGTTGTGTGCGCAAAGACAGTGGAGAGCTTTAAGACAGCTCTACAACACTCTAAACATAAACAGTGTTAAATTCATCACTCTTCCATTGCGATTGATGCCGTCACTGGCCCTGCAACATACCTATTCAGATTCAGAGTATCTATTCAGATTCAGAAACTGTAAGCTAAGTGTAATCGGACCGGAAAAATTACAATGAAAAATAACATATAAATATTTAGGCACTCGGCAGATTTGGACTCGAGACCCCTTGCATGTGAAGTGGATGCTCTACCGATACCGCCATAAAAGCTAGCTCTGCGGCGAGACAGTAGTAACGCGTTTATAAACCTATCTATTTACATACTCCCTAACTGAGTCCTATTACATACCTCCAACCTCTTTATTTTTCAAATATTATTCAAATATCACACAATACATATAGACAACAATATACAATGATCTATATATCTCGGCATAATCCTCATACAATGCTTTAGTGACCCGGATTCTCCACAAATGTAATTGGACCGGAAAAATTACACATAAATATTTAGGCATTCAACGGGTTTCAACTCTGGACCCTTGAATGTGAAGCGGACGCTCTACCAGTACCAATATTGCCATAAAAGCTAGCACTGCGGCAAGACAGTAGTAACGCGCTTATAAACCTATCTATTCATAATTTTGCATTGCAGAGATGCTGAGATTTTATTTTATTTTCAGTAGGTGATAAAATTTGTGTTACTCGGTTTTTATCCTTAGGTTCTATAGTAAAATAAAAATCTTTGGCAGAGTAAAAGTACAATAATTTTCAAGATTTTGATTTTATAAGATACATATATTTAAACAGTTTGCATTAATGTGCATGAAATAGGCAGGGTTTTAAAAGAGTCACTCTGTAGATACCTTAATTTTAACAATAAACTTGGTTGAACATCAAGGATAAAGACCGAGTTTATTACCTACCAGAATGTATTGGTTATGTCTTATTTCTGGTCACTGATTGGTCAGTTTTTTTGATGATGCTGTATCAAAATTATGAATTTACATGAACCCTAACTGAGTCCTATTACACTAAGTATAATAATTCACAGTTTGTTGAGTTTTGAAAGATTTCGGAGAAAATGCATGACTATAAGTAAGAAAATCATTCCTGTTTTTAGCTAAATTAGCGCACAGCCATTCTGTGTGATTCAGGGGCAGATTCGGGAACACACCAGCCATGTGCACTGTTTTTTAATAGTTGCACCCATCTAAAACCTTCAATTTTCTTGTTTCGCCCTGCCCCTCCCTCATCCCCTACATAGGAGGTGGAGCCTGGAGGGGAGGGGGTTAATCTCGAGTCCTGTATCCATCCATATGAATTATCTTTAGCAGTGTAAAAATTGTGATGGTCTGATTTTGTTTTTATTTCCTGTAACTGATAAAGACTGAATCAGCATCATGTGTTCATCGTGTGACAATCAGCATCATGTGTTCATCGTGTGACAATCAATAACAATGACTGACTATGACAATGGCCCCTCAACACAAACCAATGTGTACAGTATAATTTAATTCGAGCCTTCTCTAACCCTACAAGCCTTTTTTTTTTTTTTTTTATTATTTTTTAAAATATTTTTTTCGGCTTCATAATCATACGTAAATACAGGGCTGGTAAGGTCAGAGAAGGCTCGGATTAAGTAATTATGTATACCTTCGATCAAATATCTCTGCTTAAACGTCTTGTCACCAGAGGACACGAAGTTAAAATGATCAAGTTTTTGATCAAAGTGCTTTTCAGTATAAGGTGGTGTCTGTCCATTTCCTATATTAACACAAAACAACAGAACTAACACAGATATATACATATGTAGCAGTCGATGCATTTCCTCCATGTTCATGTTTGTGTCTCGTAAGAATAACGCACATGTGAAAACAGCTACATAACCTAGAGGGCCAAATAGCGGAAAGGTTTACTTGTTGGCCCCTAGTGCATACAATCAGGGAGGGAGTACACTTACTCCCTGATAAAATACACGTCTACGAACGGCAAGACGATTTTTGATATGTACCATCCTCCAAATGTGCATATATTGTTAAATCTAAATGTTTATTAATGTTAATATATCTAAATTTGCCATAAATGTGATATTAAGTTGAAGATTACTTATTTATTGATGAGGTAAGAGTGTTTATTTGGGGTGTTGTTGTGGTTTATTGGAGGTATTTGATTTTAAACGAGTAGGTTGTTCGGTCTGAAATTGTCCACGCGGTTTTTGGTCAAACACAATGAGATGTCTTGGGAGCATCTATAAACGTCCGTATGTAAAAAAAGCACACAAAGACGTCAAATAAATGAGACTAGTTGGCCCCTGCTATATTTAGAGTTAAAAAAAGGACCAACCTGAATAACTTTTTTTTAGTATTTTACAGATATGCTAAAACCAGTGAAGTAATACGCAGTGAATGGTCACCACTAATGGAGATATAGCGCGACTGACTGAAATCTCGTATGGCTTCGGGAAGTGGAAGGAAGCTCGTTTTAGTTGTACATTATTTTCCCCATAGACACCAATGTTAAAGTGTCACATATTAATGATTTGCTGCAATATCAACTCAAGTATGGATAATGCAGCAGTGTAATGTTCATATAGAAAACTAATTCTCCACTTGAAAAATCACCAGAAAAGGTGGGGTCACAAGACACGTACGAAAGTTCTTGTTTGTTTACATAATCTTCGAAAGAGGGTGATGCAGTATCCATAGATAGATAGATAAACAGGTCAAGGGTACAGCTGTTTTCATTAACAGACATTCACAAAGTATAAGCATAGAGTCGAAATTTCGAAAATGTTCATCAGTGATTCAGTAAAACTTATTAATACGCTTCTTATACATACAACCACAAAATCGTATAGAAATGGGCAGTTTTCCCCTAATTTATATAATAATGCCCGTTTTCATCAAAAAAGGAGGGATTACTTTTTATTATAGGAACTACATTCGATACACCTCGTAGGCTTACATGTAATTAGTGGTGGTAAACCTAAAATTGCCTGAACATCCGCCATTTTGTTTCCATCGGGGTGAAGTGCTTCACTTCGCGAAATTTTAAGATATTTGACTGTTTTGTATTAACAAGTCATCATACTTCACAGAATTTGTTTGTTGTTATATGTAGATATGGCAATTATATTCAATGATTATTTTTTAACTGTTGCGTCAAAACTATAGGCACACATGTGCATGGTTAACGTTTTAACCTTCCATAATTGTATTAAATTCGTATTCATGAAATAGAAGATTTTGTTTACATGTTATAGCAAGGATCGTTGTATTTGTTTTGGTATTATATAGGGTTAACAGTGGCAAGTTAACATTCGCTTGGAAGCAAGAAAATAGTACTGCGCTATTAGTTTAAACTTATTTTATTTAACAAAGAAACAACCTATATGGTCAAGGCGTGGTCGACTTTTCGATCCTGGATAGAACGCTCTACCACTAGACCACAGCGCTCCAATACTACGCTATTAAAATATTGGATATAAAAATCATATAATTAAATATCACTCCATTTTGCCAACAGTATCAAAATTTATTATGAAAACAATATTTTTCACAGTATTTTACGGACTGCATAAAAGCTGAAGCAACTGTGACGTTGATTTTTGCAAAGTTTTTGATTTAGTAGAGATATAAATCTTCCTTGAACAAATAAGCCATTAAAATTGCATAGAGAAACACATCAATTGCATAAAACGGACATGACAGCGGGTTTTATTTGTGCTGTTATTTTCCCTAGTAAGATTTTAATTCATGTAAGGATGTATATTTATAACCTACCTATATATCACACTGTGGTAGCTCGCTCCAAATTCCCGAATCCAAGCAGGTAGCTGTTTGTGGCCGGCTGAGAAGCGGTACCCGGCATTGCAATAGTATTGTACAGTTTGGCCGTATACTGTTGTTGTTGGTTGCTCAAAATATCCATTCAGAATAGGCGGCAATGAACCACAATCTGTAGGAGATGAGCAATATCATTTTGTGCCGCAATTTATCAAAATAGTGCGTGGTAAAATAAAACCGTACAAAACACAATTTGAGGACCTGGCGGGAACATAGCGAGTTGTTGTATTCACCTAAATCGTTTTAAGACATATTTCGAGCCTATTGTATTTGGGGTGGGGGGGGGGGGGGGGGGGGGGGGGGAGAATTTCTATAGGTAACTGTAAATCACTGTTAGCCATTACAATTTCATGTGCAAAGTGTGATATTCAATTTTTCTTTAGATTATGAGGCCCACCCAATACATCATTTGTGACCAGTACACATAATAACAAATTAAAGAATGGTGTATATGTATTGTGTTATGCTCTGATTTTGACCAAAAAACAATTAAGAAATACCAGATAAGTTTTGTATTCCAAAAGCTAAATTATGAACATATATTTCTTCTTAAAGATAAATTACAAAGTGTTGTTAAGCTATTCTTACCCTCAGCACAGCAATGCTATACAAATAAAAAAACTAAGAGCGGGCCTCAATTTATATACCGGAGTTGATCAGCCATGAAGCGTGCTGCTGTAAATATTCAAGCTTCCCATGCTTTTTCAATGACCAAGTAGCGTTGGGAAATGTGTCTTTAAGGTCACTAGTAGGTCTGCCTACTGACCGTTTCCAAGTCGGTATCCTTGTCTTCAACGCCCTTTAGTGTGCATATTGTCCTGTCCATTGTTGTCCTGTCCATTGACTAATTACTTACTCACTTGATTTAGCGTGTGTTACAATCTACAGTGTCATTACGTCTTGGGTTCTTGTGGTTTCCGTAGGTCCATTTTTCTCATTTTGGAACTTTTGCAATAACCTGTAATTTGCCGATGTTTTGTCGAGACACTTCATTAAACTATCATCATGGAAAATTAGCACTCTGACTAAACGACATGCACACATCACACGTACATCTTGATTCTATAATGAATAAAATGCTCAATTAACTATGTATATATGCACAGATAGATTCACTCACTGTCTCTTACGTTTTCTTTGTTATGTGTTTGCTCTGAAACAACTACGGTTTTGCTATATCACTAAATCTTTTCCCCAGCTTGTAATGATGTTAAGGACTTCAATAATCGAAATGAAATGTTTTCTCCGGATCATTTGTTTTGGTCAGTCAAAAACTCCGGAGAAGTTCTTGATAAATTAAGGTGGAAGCATTTCCATGCATCCACGACTCTAGTACTATCACAACCTGACCTTCTATGGTGATGTGATTTACCCAACTTCGTAAGATTCTTGGTCATGATCAATTTCATACTATCTTTGTTAAACTTGTTAAGAAGTTTATCAAAAGAGGTTATGACCCTATCATTTTGCAACGATACTGCATGATTGGTGGTGGACCCTTTTACAGTTCGCTACTATGCTTTCTCTTTAATGTACGATGACCGGACAGGCTGTGGACCCTATGATGACGCCTACCTAAAGCCGTTGGGACGGTGGCATTTGATGTTTCTCTATGATCTTTCTTTTCGTGCCCTTAACGTTTATTCTCTTGTTGCTCTGGCTTCTGCCAAGTCCTGAGTACCTTCATTGTGCTTTCTAGGCTATTGTTTTTTTGTATTATATTTACACGAGCATATTTGTGTTTTACCAGGGAGTATACTTACTCCCTGGTTTTACTTATATTGCCTATGGATGCTGCCTTGTTGGTAGAGATTAGATCATGCGGGGATTTCTTTATTTACACTGTCCTGTTTAAATGGGATGACAGTAGGGTCAGTGTGAGGTTTTGTGCACCCTAGAACCGGTTTAAACCCACCCAGTGACCCTACTTTGCCATTGACCGTTCCAGGCGGTAGTCCTATATGACAACCCTTTGTGTTTGTGGTGTCGTTTGCATTTATTATTACTTTTGCTTCTTGTTTGTCTGTTTGCGTTTTGTTTCTCTGTGTTTTATGTTCTGACTGTCCTCCTTGAATGCTACTTTCCCTCTCGATCTTTTTATATTACTTTCTACCACATAACCTAATCAGCGTACACAGAATACCTTTGCTAGAGAATGAACTACTTTTCTTGCTTGTTATAATGTCAGCGTTGTTTTTTTTACAAACGCCCATACTGATAATTATTGTTGTATTATTTTATCTCTCACATATTTTCAACAAATATTTTAACATAACAGAAAAAGTGTAAACAAATGTTATAAATAAATGTCGTAAGAGCGCATGCTAAACATAAATTGGTAAATTTTGGCGAAAATTCAGAGTTTTCTACTTAAAGTACAAAAAACATCACAGACTTGATCCATCGGAAGATTTTGGTTACACATACCAAAGACAACATGAAAAGAAATACAATGTTAATATTTAAAGTAGTTAAATATTTGCAGAACATATATACCAGGCTGAATATGAAAAAACTGTATGGACAGAAATATTCGCCAAAAAACACACATTAAATAGCTTTAAAAGTAGAAGCAACAAGACATTAAGCACTTACATAATGCAGCCGTCAAAACAAACGTATTCAGTCAATCCTACTTTATATATAAGCACGCTCCATCTAAACTGATGTAATTAATAAAAATTAAATATCAGACTGAGTGGCCTTTGGTTGAGGATCTGAAATTTTATGAAAACTTCAGAGAAATATATTATCATCGAAGATTGAAATTTATTAACATGAAATGTATAAAAAAGAGTATGAAAGGAGGACATTTGGAAATCGCGGAAACACGATATATAATATATATATATAAAGTACTGCAGGTCACGATTTGACCTGAGACCTGAGACGGTTCGTGAACGGTAGAGCAATGCTAGCTGCCGTTCACGCCCTCTAGCCCTGGGTTGAGCCCGAACTCAATATTTAAAAGTGTCAACAGTACGAAAATTGTGCGTCATCCCGAAGATTGTATGCATATGTTGCTGTTGATCAAAGTATCCGTTCAGAAATAGGCGACACTGCAACCACAGCCTGGAGGAGATAAGCAACATCGATTTGTGTCCGCAAAGTTATCAAAATATTTAGTGACAAAGCTCAATTGAATTGAATTGGATTGTATAGTCGCCACCAACAGCTAAACATAAGTATAACAGTCGAACAAGAAATGCAGCTTTCACGAGAAACACAAGAAGTACCCAAAACAAACCGCAAAAGGAACAAACATGGATGGCAACTAAGACACACATGAATGGCAATGTTAACAAAGAATAAAGGCATATGACGTCACAACACAAAAAGGGTTGACAATAGGGCTACCGCCTTGTAGAACAGATCAGTGGCAAAAAAAGCCAATATATAGGTCTTATGGCGGCTTTCCCAGCGTCTACTGGGTGGAGGAAGACCGCAAGGTGCCCCTCCGGGCAATGTTCGTGCACGGGCGGGCACCTGGATAGAACCCACCTAGAACCACCTATGTTCCGCAAGCCCAGCTGGATAGCATTTAGTGATGAAATAAAACCTTACAAACACTGTCTCAGTATTGAAGAAAGGAACATAGCGAGTTGTCGTATATACATGTGAAATCGATTTAAGCTAATATGTAGGTTGCCTACTGACAGTTCCAAGTAGGTAACACTGACTTCACCATTCTTTCCGTTTCATATTGTCCTGTTCATTGAGCTATTTAATTAGCTCACCTGATTTAGTGTGTGGATACAATATGGGTTTTTGTGAATGTGGGTTTTTGTGGTTTCTTTAGGACCGTCATTTTTAATCTGTTGCAATAACCTGTAATTTGTCGATGTTTTTTCGAGAAACTTCATTATACTAGTCATGAAAATGTCACTTACAAAACGACATGCACACATCACACTTGCATGTTGATTCTTATAATGAATAAAAATGCTCAGTTACTATGTATATCTGCCACAGATAGTTCACTCTCTATCTCTCTTAAGTTTTCTTTCTTTGTTCAGGAAACAACTACACTTTTTGGCTATAATCCTATTATATACTATGTATATCTGCACAGATAGTTCACTCACTATCTCTTACGTTTTTATTTGTTATGTGTTTGATCAGAAACAACTACGCTTTTGCTATATCACTAAATCATTTTCAAATTGTTAGGGCTTGTACTGATGTTAAGGACTGCAAAGATCGAAAGTTTTTATTTATCGTGTTCGACACGAGATTTTCAAATTTCTCTTTTCATACTTTTTTGAAAAACTCGGGAATCGATTTGTTTTGGTTATTCAAACACTGCGGAAAGGTCCTTGATACATTTACGTGTAAGCATTTCCATATATATACTCTAAGCAACTACCTTTTTCCACAATATTACACCACCCCTATCCACAAAACCTGATCAAAGATAAATTGATTCAGCGTACACAGAAGACTTTTGCTAGAGAATGAACTACTTATCTTTCTTGTAATAATATCAGGGCCTTTCCAGCATGGAGGATTCAACTTCCTTTTCAGAAGAATATGAAATCTTTTTTGTTTTTGATCCTCTGATGATACATGCGGAAAAGGACTGGTTGACCCAGAGGATATCAAGGTGAACTTAAAAACCGGGAGACCTGTGTTTCAATCGTCACCGTAGTCGCCATTGAGTTTCGTCGGTGTTTTTTGGCAATTCCCTTAGCTTCGTCTCTTGAATAGGGACGTCAACATGGCGGTTCCGAGTATCGGTATCTTTCGAGCACGTTTACGTACCAAAGTTATCTATTCGTTAGTAAGAGTAGTCAGGCTCCGGATTCCTATGTAGCATTCCATCGCTCATGTGCGGGCTCCAAATAATCTATATTGTGTTATAATATATCCTGTTTTAGGTGATGTCTATTTTTGCAATACGTTGTATCCAAACACAAAGCACGCCGATAGACATATAAACAATCGCTTAAAGGAATCACGGCCATCTGAATCAATGGCCATCTGAATCACTGCCATCTGAATCATGGCCATCTGAATCACTGCCATCTGAATCACGGCCATCTGAATCACTGCCATCTGAATCACAGGCCCATCTGAATCAACGGCCATCTGAATCATGGCCATCTGAATCACTGCCATCTGAATCACGGCCATCTGAATCACGGTCATCTGAATCGACGGTCATCTGAATCACTGCCATCTGAATGACGGCCATCTGAATCACTGCCATCTGAATGACGGCCATCTGAATCACTGCCATCTGAATGACGGCCATCTGATCACTGCCATCTGAATCATGGCCATCTGAATCACTGCCATCTGAATGACGGCCATCTGATCACTGCCATCTGAATCTGGCCATACTGAATCACTGCCATCTGAATGACGGCCATCTGAATCACTGCCATCTGAATCACGGCCTTCTGAATCACGGTCATCTGAATGACGGCCATCTGAATCCCCTGCCATCTGAATCACGGCCATCTGAATCACTTCCATCTGAATGACAGCAACTGAATCACTGCCATCTGAATCATGTCCATCTGAATCACTGCCATCTGAATGACGGCCATCTGAATCACTGCCATCTGAATCACGGCCATCTGAATCACTGGAATCACTGCCATCTGAATCACGGCCATCTGAATCACTGCCATCTGAATCACGGCCATCTTGATTTCTTTTATACCTCGATGTGTCCCGTTAGTCGTGCTACATAATAAATACAGTTGTATATTTGTGAATCATTGATAATTATTTGAAGAGTAAAAATCAAATTGCTCTTGCATGTTACTGTTTAATTTCATCTATAATATATTCAAACCTATGGTAGAGAAAACAAGGAATTTATTTCGTTTTGTTCAAATATATGCAGGCATTTTAATTAAGAAATAATATTTTTTACAGCGGATTTATATTGTTCCAGATACCTGGTGGGCGGGACTTGAAGTTCATCGATACCAAGGGACGCAGGCCGCTCTGTTTCTATGTGTTTCACGTCCAAACACCAGGTTTTGATCTCACGCAATATATAAACCCGATGGAAATGTATTATTTGTTATCTAACATGGATTTGTATGTATCAAGATACACATCGAGAGATTGAACACAATAAAACAACAAATTCTCGTGCGTATAAGCGTTTATTTATCCTCGCTGTATTGCACTAAGCATTTTAACGAGCAGACCGTACATTTTAAGTCTCATCCGAAGGACTGGTATAGGTAGGAAATACTTTTGAAATATTTCGGTAATTAACCCAAATTCGGTCCTGGCTGGGATTGAACGCGCGATCCCTGGGGTTATTAAGCCGCAATGCTGACCATTACACCACGGCGCTAACAGATTCTCACAATTTACGTGTAAATGCCATCTCGTCAACCTCAAACGAGAAGAATATGGCAACTTCATAATGTTTAAATGTGTTGTTGGAATGTAGCGGACTAAAAATAACGAAACATATGGATTATGACATTCTAGTTCTGACATCTGGCATAAGTCTAATAAAATACGAAGTTACCAAAGGATATTCATGCATCCTTTGTGGGAATATTCATATATACATTTTTGTTTTCGATTATTTTTAGTCCGCTTATTTTTGTTCAAATCGAGATTGTATTTTATGTTAGTACACAAAGAAATATAAAAAGATCAGACAGGGAAAGTAGCATTCAAGGAGGACAGTCTATTTGTCCCAAAGGTTAACATATGGCGATAAACAGTTGCATAATATTTGCTCTACTTCTTACAGCTAAGACACAATTTGCACGAGGACTTCAATTAAATCTCTAGAAATTAAAAATATAACCAGTGCGTTTTGAAATGTACTGAGTATATATTATATATATCCAACAGCAAGCATACAATGGAGTTTTTGTTTAGGACATTTACCTTTCTTGCCAACTTTTGAATCATCGTCCTTACTTCCGCTTTTTTGAGATCCACAATTTGAATCGTCCTTATTTCCTCTGTCTTGAGAACCAGATTTTGAACCGCCATCACCCTCTTTTGTTCCTTTAATTTTAGAATCTGATTTAGCTGGTTTAGCAGCTGAAATCATAACAAATAAAACATGTATTATAACATGTGAGCATATTTGATAAAACAAGTTATTCGCGAATCTAAATCGATATAGGGGGCAATCCGGATGAATACGGACGTTTTTTTCAAGTACAGCTTTCACCACCGATACTGGTACTTAAATTGTATCTCACATATGCCAGAGACACAAACTCGTTTTGATTGGCTTCACATGAGTTATTTAATGAAATTCATTTGAAGTGACCTAGTGTGACTATACCTTTCTTTTTCTTAATGAATTAAATATGTGATACAATAATTATTGTTGTGTCTCTCTTCTTACACACCCACGTACGCTCATGGGCACGTGTGTTCACTCACACACCTACACAAACACACATATACACCCAACCGCCCACTCCTTTGTATCAGCAGGAAGTGAATAAAAAGAATGAATGAATGAATGGTGTTTTACGGCACGTCGACACATAAATAGGTCATATTGTGCGCCAAAATTGATGAAAAATGAAGAAATGAAGTATTAATTAAAAATTAATGTAAATATATAAAGATAAAACTATTAAAAAATAAGGGATGATAAGGTGTAATATAAACTATGTATGTAAATCAACGAATGCCCGTCAACGGGTATATAAACAAGTATATATATATAAGAACACAGTACAATGATTTATATAGTCTGATCTCTTTCAGGAAATCTAAAACAAGACTAAAATCTACTGTATCAAATAACTCTTTCATAGTATTAACATTGTAGTACCTTTGACGCATAGGATCAAAGTCTACACATTGCAATAAGATGTGTTTGACCGTTAACGGTGCAAAGCAGGGTATACATTCCGGTAATTGCTCACCTTGTAATAAATATGAATGAGTATAACGTGTATGCCCTATCCTGCACCGGGCTAGGACAACTTCCTCTCGACGAACGGGTCTACTAGAAGAACGCCATTCTCCGAGTAACGGTTTAATTGAATGGAGTTTATTGTTAACTGACAAATCCCAAGCGGTTTGCCAAGAGTTACGAATATATGTGTTAATACAACTTATAAAATCAGTATAAGGCAATTTGGTATTAGTTATAAGTAAATCTAATGCTGCCTTAGCAGCACTATCAGCTCTATCATTACCACGTATTCCTACATGGCTTGGAAGCCAGCAGAAAATAATAACATTATCAATTATAAGAGAATTGTACTTTTCTAAAAGTTGAAGCACAACTGGGTTATCATGTTTCATATTAACCAGTGCTTGAAGAGATGAAAGGGAATCAGAAAAGATTACAAAATGGTCATCATCAGATTCCTGAATATAATTTAAGGCAAGTTCAATTGCCTTAAGTTCAGCTGAAAAGATCGAGGCCTTGTCAGGCAGGCGGCTCTTTATGCTGTGTTTGTGAACAGCTGCTGCAGCTACCTTATCTCCATCTTTAGAGCCATCTGTGTAGATATGTTGAAAGTCACTGTATTTCGATATAATTTCAATAAATTTGCTTTGAAAGACAGTAGGGTCGGTACTGGATTTGTTATTATTACAAAGATCAAAAATAATTGTTGGAGTTTCCAAAGTCCACGGTGGAATTTGTGGTACTTTGTACTTGGCAATCAAATTTAGGTCGATTTCAGTGTCTCTTAATTTTGGTTTAATACGAAGACCAAATGTTCGAATGGCCTTCGGTTTTCAATCAAAAAGAGGTTCACAACTAGGATTAAAAACATTATCGAAAGTTGGGTTTGAAGGGTTAGACTTTAATTTAATGGCGTATTGAAGAGCTAATTTGTCTCGTCTATGAGACAGTGATGGTTCATTGGCTTCAACATATAGACTTTCGGCTGGTGATGTACGAAAGGCACCTAAGGCGAGTCGTAATCCTTGGTTATGTATAGGGTCGAGCATCTGCAAGTACGACTTGCGAGTCGATCCATATACTATTGAGCCGTAGTACAGCTTGGATATGATAAGAGATCTGTAAAGTCGCAAGAGGACTTTTCGATCTGCTCCCCAATTAGTGTTTGCAACAACTTTAAGTAAGTTAAGAGCTTTAAGGTATTTGGCCTTCAAGTATTTAAGGTGTGGTATGAACGTCAATTTACGGTCGAAAATAAGACCAAGGAATTTTGTCCCATCCACTACTGGTATTGGTGACCCATCCAGTGTTAGATGAGGGTCTTTATGATGTTTACGAAGTTGACAAAAGTGCATACAATTAGTTATAGATTTAGAAAATTTAAAACCATTTTCATCAGACCAGGTCTGAAGTTTATTGAGACATTGTTGTAATTGTCTCTCGATAGTATTCATGTTTTTTACACGATAACATATAACAAAGTCGTCAACATATAGCGAACAATCCACACCTGGATTGATGCATTTTACTATACTTTTAGTCTTTATATTAAAAAGTGTGACAGAGAGTATGCTGCCCTGTGGAACACCCATCTCCTGTTCATGAATATCAGAGAGGGTTGAACCCATTCGGACACGAAACTGTCTATCATCTAAGAATTTCTCTATAAAAATGGGTAATCGGCCTCTAAGACCAATGTCATGTAGATTATTCATAATACCGTACTTCCATGCAGTATCATAAGCTTTCTCCAAGTCAAAAAATACAGCGACTAAATGTTCTTTTTTTATGAAAGTTTCCCTAATAAACGATTCAAATCGTATGAGATTGTCTGTTGTGCCTCGTTGGCGCCGGAATCCACTTTGATACTTTGTTATCAGTTTGTTGGACTCCAGGTACCAAACGAGTCTCTCATTAATCATTCGTTCCATGGTTTTACATATACAACTCGTTAAAGCGATTGGGCGATAATTTATTGGGTCCGTTTGATCCTTTCCAGGTTTGGGGACTGGAATAACGATTGCTTCCCGCCAAGAATCGGGGAAGATTCCCGTCACCCAAACCTTATTAAATATATCAAGAAGGGTAGAGAGACAGGATTCAGGTAAATGTTTTAGTAATTGATAATGGATATCATCAGGACCAGCTGATGTATCATGAGCCTTTTTAAGGGACTCTCGAAGTTCTTTGAGAGTGAATAGTTTATTGTATTTTTCCAAGTTTTTCGACTTGAAGTTCAGCTTTTTCTGTTCTTTTTGTTTCTTATTTTTCAGAAAATTTGGTTGACAATTTTCAGAAGAAGAATTTTTTGAAAAAGTTTCTGCCAAAGTGTTTGTAATATCTTTGACAGATGTTATATCTCCATTATCTGTTTTAAGATGATTTACAGTAATAGAATAACCTTTACCACTTATTTTCCGGACCATGTCCCATGTCTTCTTAAGAGATGAGCGACAATTCAGCCTAGAGACGTAAGTTCTCCAGGATTTCCTCTTGCTATCCTTAATAGTACGACGGGCTTTCGCACGAAAAACTCTATAAAGTTATCTAAATTTGTTTGAGTTGGCCGCAAGTTAAAATTATTTAATGCAGCTTTACGATCGCTGACTGCCTTTTTGCAGTCATCGTCGTACCATGGTTTATGTGGGCGTTTAGGATTTGCCGAGGTTTTTGGAATGGTTTGATCAGCTATATCGTGAAGAGTTTTGGTAAAAAAGAGCAGTTGCGTCTTCGACATCCTCGAAAACGTAAGGCTTTAATTGTTCCTCGCAAAGAGATTGAAACGTAGTCCAATCAGCCTTGCGAAGTTTCCATCGTTGCGTTTTTTCGAGAAGTGGAGGGCCGATATTTTCAAGAAATATGGGGAAGTGGTCACTTCCACAGAGGTCGTCTCCAACACTCCACGAAAAATCCATTAAAAGCGTTGGATCGCATATTGTTAAATCAATGGAAGAATGAGAGCCTGTAGCAGGATGTAAGTAAGTATGTGACTTATTATTAAAAAGACACAAATTGTTTTTGGCTAAGAAATCCTCAATTTTCTTGCCTTTATCGTTTATATCTTTACAACCCCAGATGTAGTTGTGTGCATTAAAATCGCCCAAGAGTATAACAGGTGATGGCAATTGTGCAACTAGGTGATTTAGATCTTTAGGGTCTAGTGAAGAACTAGGTGGTAAATATAAGGAACATATTGTTATGACTATGTGCATAGTACCACTGACCGCAATAGCTTGCAAATTTGTTTTCAACGCAACAGGTCTGTGAGGAATGTTTCGATTAACGATTATCGAAACTCCACCAGTGGCCTTGTCTCCCCTATCACAAATATGATTGTATTGTGAGTATTGTTTAAAAGATACCTTATCATTTGTCTTCAAGAATGTTTATTTAGCGCTAAGGCGATTTTTAATTTTGTTTTTATTTTTGGCCTTATATTTAGGAGAGGTCTTAGGAGACTCAAGCAGCGACATCTCCACTGATGGATCCTCCTCCCCGGAAGAAGTCAGCTGAAGTGGCACCTCAACTAACCTTTCATGAGAGGATGGAAGTGGCAGTGCAGCTGCCGGCTCTGAAATGTCCATAAGCTGTTCGAATTTGTTATGCAGCTCAATAGGGCCATTAGACACCGTTGGCTGCTCCTTGTGCTCCCCAGTTGGAGAAGCACTAGGCTTTCCAACTTCCTTAGTTGGAGCAGCACTAGGCTTTCCAACTTCCTTAGCCGGAGCAGCACTAGGCCTTCCAACCGAGGATGTATTAGGCTTCACGACTGGGGAACTTCTAGACTTCACAGTCTTAGAAGAACCCTCTTTCCAATTCTGAGAAATTGACATGCTCTTGACATTGCCAGAGCCTGCCGGTTTTGTGTTTGATTTAAATGTAAAAGTTTGATTAGGTGAAAAGTTTAATTTTGGTTTGTTAAGTTGTGTTTGTTGACTTTTGTTTGGATTTGATACTGAGGAAGTATTCTTTGTATTTTGAATTTCTGGCTGTGGTTCGTATTGCGTACTGGCATCCCTGCGTACTGGCATCCCTACATTCTGTGTGTGTTGCTTTTGTTTTGAGAATAGATGCGTAAGAGGTCGGCCTTGAAATTTTATATTTTTCTTCATTTAATTTTCTTGATTCTGGAAAGGGAATGTTTTGTGTATATTTAACTGTTATGATTTCTTTTTCTTTTTTACATTTTTCACATAATTTTGAATTTGCGTGATGTCCCAGACCGCAGTTGGTACATTTGAGGTCGTTAGGACAATCTGATTCGTTATGTTTGAATGCAAAGTCGCCGCATTTACCACAACGTTCTTCTTTAGTACACCTGGAGTTGTGGTGCCCAAAGGCTTGGCAGTTGTAGCAACGTAACGGGTTTGGAATGTAGGCGTCAACATGCAATTGCAGACATGCTACCTTTATTGTTTTTGGTAAGACGGGTGTTGCAAATGTGAGTATGATGGTATTTGTACTAATAATTTTGTCATTCCTCTTGATGGTTATTCGGCGAGCTGCAGTTACCAACTGTGGCGCAAGCTCAAGAATAATTTCGTCTTCAGGTACTCCGGAGAGATCCGGGCACCTGATGACGCCTTTGGAGATATTCATAGAGGTGCGAGCGAAACATTTGACTTTGGTGTTTAAAATTTGTTTAAGTGCTAATAAATTGTCAGAGTGAGATTTCTTTTCAGTTTCAATAAATAGAGTTTTTTTTGTTTTTTTTTTTATTTGTTTGACATGTCCAGCGATGGATTCAATTGTTTTCTGGATGACAAAAGGTGACATATCTGTAACGGGCCTTTCCCCATCTTCCGATTCGATGATCAGAAAACGAGGAAAGGACTGGTTGATCACTGGTTCCTCAGTATCAGATTCATGTTCTGTTTTTTTTACGTTTATTAGTAGTTTGTGCGTTTTGTGATGCCATGATGGGCGTTAAGAATTCATCTTCCACGCTTCTCACCCACCTCGGAGTCCAACAAGGGGACATTTGCTGTGGATATCCAACAGCAAAATGCCAAGAATACGTAGAAGGTATACTCATATAAAGCTAACGCATCAGACCCCCCATACCACCCAGCGGACATAACCTCTTAACTAAAAAGTCAAAGAGCCGCACTTATGTTCCGCTTAAAAAGTGGCAAGAGTATAGCCATATAGCGTTTTGAAATACATGATTAGCCCGTGCGCCACCGCCATAAAAGACCCTATCTATATAATGTTTAAAGTAGAACAATATAAAAGGTAAGTAGGATACAGTGTACTGGTACTGTCTGAATAATAAGGTCGGATCTCTTATAGCTGGCGTGACAAACCGATTGATCAGATCGGGCCAAATCTGACCCTCCGTCTAGTTGAAGTCCGGACCAAAGTGGTGTGTTGCAACGTGGAGATAACTACCAGATCTCCACGCCACTCAACCACCTGGACTCCCTTCTCCAACGACACGGGTCGCCACCCACGGTCAACAGGTGGGTTACATTTCGGGGGGGGGGAGGGGGGGGGGGTCCTACCCCTCTGCTAAGTAACGAGCAGTCGGTTAATTCTTATCACCCCACCACTGAATGGGGTGTGAATAAAAAGAAGAGAGAAGAAAGAAAGATTGCCTTTTTTCCATTTCTTTGATAGGATTTATATGATATTTAAAAAATTACTACATTTTAAGTTGTGTTGTTGTATTTTATCATGCATCATTGCTATTTCTTTTTCAATATCGATTCGTTTGAAAGATAAACAATAAATAGTTCGCATCTAAGAATGGTCTACACTTATTTACAAAAACATAGTATTCAGCACACAGAATGACAAAATTATAAGCTTGTTTATGAACATGTATATCATTTATTCCAAAATATATTGTTTGAAAATTAAATGTAATATTTACATTTCTTGCAGTTAAAAATAATGACAGTTCAGTCCAAAACGTTTGTGTTTTGGTACATTCCCAAAATAAATGTTTTATATTCTCGACATACATATTACAAAAATCGCATATATTAGAATTAACTAGTTCCAGCTTTAAAAGAAATTTATTTGATGGAATAATTCTAAAGAGATATTTGTATTGAAAATTTCTTAATTTTATATCTATGGTCGTTTTAAAAGTTTGTAAACATATTGGTCTCCAGTCTTGTTCAAATTAGGTAAAATATTTTCCCATTTCCTGTATGGGGCTTTATCAATGTCAATATCATACTGTAGCTGGTGAACTTATTTGTATGTTTGTATTTAATAACTTTTTCTGTGAGTCTATTTCCCCTCATGCAACTTATATTTTCATGTTTTAATTTAGTTTTCCATTCTTTTGGTATACTTGATATCAATGATGAATATTTCAGAAAGTCTGAGGCTTGCATGTTATATAATTCAGTAAAGTATTCAAATGGATAAAACTGTTTTGTTCTGAAATTGTAAATATGCTCTATGTGTTTTATACCTTTATTGTACCATTTATTATAATATATTGTTTTATTTAAAATCTTAATTTAAGAATTATTCCATAATATTTCTTTGCTTATGCATTCTTCCTTTTCGTTTGATTTTATTTTGCACCACGATATGAGAATAGTCTGTCAAATTGAAAAATTATTTTTAATGTCCTTTTCTTTCAAATTGCAATCAAATATAAAATTTCATCCATGTTTTTCAAGTTCTTTCATGTATATATATTTCTATGTTGCATTAGTATTGCAGTCCAAAATTCGTTTTATCCAGCTTGCCTTTAATGAGTAGATGAATTTTGTAATATCAATCATTTTAAGACCTCCCTTTTCGCAATGACGTTGAGTCATCACCTCAAATTGTCGCTCACGTCGAGGAAAGAAGCACACGACTATCACTTGTGAAAGATTTCCCTATAATCGATCCCATCAGTTAAATAACATCTATATGCTCGAATATTTTACTGAATAGTACAATGATTAAAATGAAAACGTCAATAAGGCATGAAAATTGAAAATGGACCCATCACTTCATCATCTATTATTTTTAAATATCAACAGCCAACTTCGAAAACAAGTCAAATATCTCTGTATTTTGCGTGAAATATCTCTGTATTTAGCGTGAAATATCTCTTTTTTTTGCGTGAAATATCTCTGTATTTTGCGTGAAATATAATGCCTATGTAAATATTTAATTTACTCGGATCATTTAACCCCGATTCACCAAAACATTCATACACTACAAGTAGCTAAAGATGTATCAAATTATATATGAGATTGTTTTTCATTATCAATATAAAACTATGAATGTGTTTATGTCTATTTGTGACGAAAACGGGTACATGTACCCATCGGTGTCGTCTGTCAGTAGGATCAAGTATTTTTTTGTTTGTTTCATACACTGCTTATATATATATATATATATATGGTTATATACTTATTTCACGATTACGAATTACCTTTCAATGATAATTCCCGATCTTTTACCCATATTTAACAATCTAATAAATGGTTTTACTTGCTGGAGTCATGCATTTAAGCTGGCACTTGGATGCTCCAGCTCCACACGCTGAAATTTCTGGTTCCTGGCAGGTTCCTCGACCGTTTTCCGCAAATCTGAAATAGGTTGGATAGAGAATGACTTATGGCAATACATATCTGACATAGGTTGGGAAGTGAATGAGTTATAGCGATACTAGTCTTAAATAGGTTGGGGAATGATGAAGCAGAGCGATATTTGTCTGAAATAGGTTGGGGAGTGGATGGGTTATAGCGATACTAGTCTGAAATAGGTTGGGGATTGGATGAAGCAGAGCGATACTAGTCTGAAATAGGTTGGGGAGTGGATAAGACAGAGCGATACTAGTCTGAAATAGGTCGGGGAGTGGATGAGTTAGATCGATTCTAGTCTGAAATAGGTTGGGGAGTGGATGAGGTAGAGCGATATTAGTCTGAAATAGGTTGGGGAGTGGATAAGACAGAGCGATACTAGTCTGAAATAGGTTGGGGAGTTGATGAGTAAGACCACTTC